>BGPR01000582.1:93101-122548 GCA_013235015.1 Araneus ventricosus
ACCCCAACCGGGGGTAACAGAATAGACCCGTAAGATAGGTTCCAAAAGTTCACTGCATCTATATACTTATAGGAGGACTGATTAGGGTTCTAGGTACTGAATCTCAAGAGGGTCTTAGTCCGTAAGTCTGAGGTCTTGGTGAAGGAGAGAAATCTGGGTTTCCCTTGGCTGCGGCCCCAATAGATTTTTTCTTAACAACATTGTGTGAACAGTGCTTTCCTTCGGCTGACAATGAATTCCTGAACTGAGAATGGCACGATAAACATTTGTAACTCCACCTCATGTTTCATCCAATAGAACGTACCACTCTCCAACTGGAGCATCACTTGGTGAAATAAGATGCAATGTGTAAAACTGATTTCGTGACAAAAAAAAATATATATTCGGCTTAGTTTCCAATTCCTCTGCTCAAATGGAGTCTTTGTACCTTTGTTCCCTTTCGTCTCTATCGCCCTATACGCTATTTGAATTTCTTAACTCTTCATATGTTCAGTATGAGACAAAATAGAGTTCCTTATAAATGATTTGCATTCGTATAGTATGTTTTACAAGTAAGTTAATTACTAAAAACATTAGAAACATGATATGCAAAGTCTGACAGTTGAGTCATATTACCAGTTTTAACAACGTTCAAAACGAATGAGATACCAGGAACATATATTATTTTTTTATAACACCAGCCTACAGAATTTCACTTTTTGTCTGGGGTATACATAATTATATAAATCGTTATTATTTTTTAAAACAGTATGACATTAGTCATGCTTTTTCAAAAAATAATAACGACTTTTCTGTATGATATGCGGATTTTTAACAGTTGTAAAGCTAAAAATTTCGAGTTTTAAACATTTTTAAAAACAGCAAATTTGGATGGTGACATGAAAAATCTAATAAATTTTAAAACTCGTCAAATATACAGTTATATTATAAATATATGATTGATATTACAATAAATGCTTTCATTACTGTTTCATTAAGTTTTCGTTCAATACACAGGGCTATTTTCTTTAAAACTGACACTACTCAGCGCCATTTGTAGCTCGAACTGTCAGCTCAAATGCTACCAAATTTGGTAGGGATACTAAAGATGACAAGGGGAAAAAGATTCTGCAATAAAATAAACAGTTCTGAAATTTACCGATAGGGGAAAATGTGGCGCTGTTGTAGTCTACAAAACTGAGTATTAAACAAATGAATGAAAAAGAAGATATTTCATTGCAAAATCGCTTTAATACAGCAAATGAACTGCTCCAAAGGGTTATAGAGATGGAATTACAATGCACCACAGCACCAGATATCTTTCAATGTGACAACTCTTCTCCTGGACTACACATTTCAGACTGTACACAACATTCTCGACGGCCGAAAGTAACGTGTCACCAGGAATTCTCAGCACAGTCCGTAATATGATGCAAAGTCGTCAACGTCGGGACACCACCAAGATGGATCCTAGACTTCAATTCAATAACCCCACAGGAAAAATTCGCATGAATTTAGATCGGCGGAGAATGGACATGGGATGTTGTGTGCGTACAGGATGCAATGTTTGGTCCACCAGACGGGCGATCACATTGAAGCACATTGAAGGGCCCTCACATGCCCTCGCCGAGGAAGCAATTTTATTGAATAAAGAACTATGGTTCACTGTAATTTCATCTCTGAAATCATTTAGGGCAGTTCATTTGCTGTATTAAAGCGGGTTTGCACTGAATTTCTTCTCTGTTATTCATTTGTCTAATTCTCAGTTGTGCAGACGACAACAGAGGCACATGTTCCCCTATCAGCGACTTTTCGGAACTAATAATTTTATAACAGAATCTTTTTCCACATATTGTCTTCACTCTCCCTACCAAATTTGGTGGCATTTGAACTGACAGTTAGAGCTACAGATTGCTCTGAGTAGAGTCAGTTTTAAAAAAAATCACCCTCTATGTTATTTTATTTCAGGAACAAAAATTCAAGATCATATGGGTCTGTTTTCATAATTTCCCACAAAAAACTATGGATTAGTAACTGTTTATTCCTCTGAGGCTATTCAGGTGACAATAAGCCAGAATCCGAAAATGGCACGCGATTTTCAGAAATCTTTGTCAAATCTCGTATGCGATACTCTTGTGAATTAACTAATACATATTTTTCTGCATGTTTAGGACAGAAAAAGGGTTTTAACCGTCATTCACCTTTAATACTAAAGAAAGATTCTTTTTTTCGATTATCCCCTCGAGGACTCGAAAATAACTGGAGAAACCCGACGAATTTTCCTACTGGGAGTATTGAAACTAGGGAATAAAATTTTCGCGGCACAAGTTAGACATTTAAAGATTATTTTTGTGCTAGCAAGAATATCTAAAGAAGACATTTCTGGAATGATTCCGACTCATAAGAAAAGCTTTGTAAAGAAAACAAATCTAAGCTAGATTCAGTTATTATATGTAATTTTCATGATGAATTCTTCGTATATTAAAGTCAGAAAGATAATTTTGCATTATGTTTGCCAAAAAATAGCCTATTATCATTGATTCTGGTAATTACATAACATACTGTTTACAATATAGTTCCAATTAAGAAAAAATCTTAACTTTAAGTGTTATTTAATTGATCACAGCTGCTATATCACTATTAATTCCTCTTTTATATAGAAAACAATTTCATACAGAATAGCAGAATGATTCAATTGCATTACAGTGCAAAAGTTTGCATAAGCAAATTTGCATGAAAAGATTGCATAAGCATTTAGACTCCTGTGTTGTCTGCCTTGTCCACCAGTCTTTGCGATCTTCGCGCAAATCATTATGCGATTTTCTTCCATTACTTCAGCACGAACTAACAGTGTATGCAAAAAAGAGCTTGCCGAACAATCTTTTCCTGCTGATTGATTCAATGTCCAGTCTTCATCTGCTTTGCAGAATATTCTTGATTCTTCGGAGAATGTATGAAAGACTAGTGAAACATGCTAAATTTTAAAGAATTGACAAATTTAGAAGAAGAATTCCACTAGTATCCTTGCTGTTTAACGATAGTGGTATTTCTTTATGCTTTACGTTTCAGTGCAGTATATGCTGTCTTTCAATTTCCTCAGAATACTTACTCTCAATTTGCTAGCGAAGCTACTTGACTCCAGCGCCTGCAGTTAACGAAGCTCTAGGATTTTTAAAAAAATTAAGTAAAATCTTTCCTATGCCGATTTCAGAAGTCTCAGGTATTGTGAGCGCTATTAAAATTCTCCGCTCAAATAAAACATGATGGCAATAGTCAGGACCCATTCGTACCATGAATGGTGCGAAAATAAAATAGGAGACTGTGCAATCACAACACACAGTTGCAGAGAGCTCGAAATTATTCTCTGCTACAAGTTAAATATACAGGGTGTCCACACTTATCGTGATCAATTGCTAATTTCTAAACCGTTAGAGATAGACATGTAGTTCCAATTCGAAAAATGATTTAAATGAAGGGCAAAATTATAATATATGTTTTTTGAGTCACTAAATATATTTCTGAAAAAAAAATACGAATTCTAACTTTTTATACGGTCACCCGGCCCTATCAGTCATATCTAGTTAAATATTCTTGACATTCTAACATTTTAAACCAAAAAAGTGCCACTCTTCTGCGACTAAAACTGAGCGAGTTCCGGAGCTTCGAATTTCATGATTTTTATCCAATCAGCGGCCCCGTGGAGCAAGTACTGTGCATCGATTGGTGGATCGTCTTCAAGACGGGTATTGAAATGGTGTAAAGTGGTCTAAGTCAGCGATATTCAAAGCTCCATAACTCGGTCAGTTTTAGTCGCAGAAGAGTGGGGCTTTTTTTGTTTAAAATATTAGAGTGCCATAAAAATTTTACTGAATATGACTGACAGTACCGGGGAACCGTATAAAAAGTTAGAATTCGTAACATTTTCAGGAATATATTTATTCACTTAAAGCACATATATTATAATTCTTCCCTTCATCTAAAACATTTTTCAATTGGAACTATATGTCTATCTCTAACGGTTTAGAAATTAGCTATTGTTCACGATAAGTGTGGACACCCTGTATATTCAGCTTTATGCAGTAAATGTTCAAAAATGACAGCTGTACCTCAATGCTTACTTTGGCAGTCGTCTTGCTTTGGCGACTTGGCGCCATTATAAAGTCAAGGGATTGTAACATGTGTAGATTTCAACCGAAAATCCATCAGGATTTCTTCTGACATTCTGGTGTCATTCATCTGAGTTGTGATGACTATAGAAGTAATCTCATAAATAAACGTGACTCAAAGTGCTTGCAACATGAGAAAACTCACGTATATGCATGCTTTTAGAATTGGAAGAATGTTTTTTCATTCATACTCAGATTAGAACTGAACGGTTGTTGTTGGTTTGGTATATTTTATCGTTCACATTTTGTATAATCTTATTTCCTCCGTCTTACTGCCACATTAAGCGTAAAATAGAGGTCTAAACCTTGAAATAAATGTAAATGAAAAACAAAACCAACATTGCATTAAGTTTGTTAGGACTTCAGAAAATTTGAGATTTATATATTTTTCCTTAATGTTGTGTTGCGCAAATTTAAAATATAAAAAATTATATAAAAATAATAAAACAGGAGAGTTTCTGTATGCTTAATTAGCCTGAACAGGATTTTTAAAAATTTAAACTGTAACAAATATTTATCTGAAATTCATCAGCGAATGAATCTATTGCTTTTTTAAACATTTTGTTACTTTTCGATGAGATTGATATCAGACAAATATTAACAGTAGAATGAAATATCTCTTTTCTATTTGCTTGTCAGAAGCTACAATGAGTTAATTTTTAATTCTAGTTCATGTACTGTCTGTCCGCAACGAGAACTGTCGCCACCAAATTGCCTAGTTTACGGCGGTCGCTATAGAAGCAGGTTATCGTAGGAAGAATCCATTTCTAGTAGGTAGAAGTTCATTCAAACGTGTTCCGCAGCAAACTGGCGACAAGAATAAAAAATACTGCGAGTTCCGTTGGATTCCTCCTATGCAATGGATGTTCCCGAGCATATACAGTTGTTATAGCGACCACCGTAAACTAGACAATTTAGCGCCGACAGTTCTCGTGGAGAACAGACAGTACGCTGTGGCCCGAAATGTGCCAGCTTCGCAGCGTGAGATTTCTGCCCATGAAGCATTTGGTGCCGATTTTTACCTTTGACGATCTAACCAAAAAGCAAGATTTTTTAATTTTAATTTTCCAAACATTTATAAAACAGATATGTGTGTTAATTGGTTTCCAATATAATGCTAATTTCAATAAAATCTTATCTTACTGTTTCATATCTTGCCAGATTGGATTTTGGATCATGTTCACCGTCTTGTGTGGAGTAATTGAAGCGAAGTTGCGGAGGAGGCACATGATCGCATCTGAAGCAACTTCGGTCAGCATTGCTCGTATCAGCTTTGGACTTTTTACCTGACGAAAAAAATTGTTTATTCATTCTTTTGATACAGAGAACATCGTTTTTAATTAAAAATAATTAATTTTTCACAATGTTATATCAGGAAAAATGAACCCAAAAAATAGCTTAAGCTTTCTAATCGACATAGAAGACATTAGGTCCTCTTCGATTTAGAGCCGAGTTCCATTCATAGTGAACAGGTTGCAAGTCGGATTTACATTTACGACAATATTTCTATTCAAACGGGTTATAATAACAGTACACAAATTGCAAACATTCAATCTACGTACGTAAAACTATTGCACATAATGTGAAAATATTTAATACTATCCGCCTTAGGCGACCAGCTTGTTCGCCGGGAATATAATTTCAATTGAATCTCTGGTGTATAATATCATATTCATTTTTCTTTTAACGAAGTAATTTTAAATTACAAATCGTGATAGGCATTCAACCCATGTTCGTTCAGTAACCTTCCACCTATTATGTTCGTTGTCTGCATGAACATCCAAAATGGAGTCGAGTAACTGTCTGTGTCATACAATGTAATACAATGACATCATCTTTACTCTCTTATTCCCCTTAAATATACCTTTTATTTTAACTTTAATATGACACGGCACATTTTACTTCCAGCAGCATGTTAGCTGGATGAAAATATGCTGATTAAAACATATCATTAAACATTGAAATATTAACTTAGCTCTCAACAATGGAAGAGATACTCGCAAATAAATATTTGTTTAAAAATGAAAATTGTTTGAATTGTGTTGCAACAATGAAAAGTATTGCTATAAATTACGCAAAAAATATTTTTTTAATTTATTAAAATTAGATTAAAAATTCAACGGCAACTTAATTGATATCATTGAAAAGGTAATTGTTTGCGCTTACAGTTGATGTAAAAATAATTTTTGTGCTGCAATATGTTTGAAAGTTATTAAGGAAAAACACTAAAATGTTGCCTAATTTTTGATTAATTAAAATTATTAAAAAAAGGCTCCTAGATGCACATTCCCATCCTCCAAAGTATGTTTGTGCCAAATTTCGTAGCTCTGGGTCGAGCGGTCTGGCCTGTAGAGCGCCAACACACATACACACCCACAGAATCACACACATACTCTTTTAATATTAGTAGAGATGACCTCTATTGTAGGTATTAAAAGCAAAAATACAACCCTAAATTAAGCTATTATATTTGAAATTAACTTTTTGTGGTCATTTTCGTAAGCGTGTAGGAGAAGTCGTGTTTTCACTTGCATCAACGAATTCTGATAGAACCACAGCTTTCTTGGAGTTGATCTTAAATCCTGAGCCCCACAAAAACCATTTGGGACAGACAACCAACATCTGAACTACCGACAAATGTAAATTCCGACACAGTAGGTAACATTTCAAAAAGAAAACTTTCACATTAGCCACGTGAGAATGACTAAGACTTAGAGGTCAGCAGACGACATAAGATTTAGAGGTCACCAGACCCGAATATACGCCTGATTTTACAGTTTATCCGGAGTCTCGATTGTCCGGTCCTCTGATCTCGGAAATTAGCCTCTGCTTCCAGTTATTCAATTCGCTTAAAAAGAATAGCAACTACTGAATGTGTTAACTGCTACCGCAGTGTTAAATCAAGAAATCAAATATCTTTTGAAAAACCAGCGGGAGTGTTCTCCCCTAAACTTTCTCGTATACTTCCCCAAAAGGTGCCGTTTCTCCTTCCCCCGCGTGGCTAAAAAAATTCGAACCTACTGTTATCCAGAATCCAATGACTATCGGAAGGTTTTTCATTATAGTGATTGAAAAATATCTAGGTAAAGAATTCAAAGCGATGTGGCCCGATTAAAACGCATCTATCGCACACTGCTAGGTTTCACTCTTGCCGTCTCAAGGACAAACTGACGTAATTCGCTCTTTTCGAGAGCACAGACGATATCTTCCGTACGCATGCGCGTGGAGATAGCGGATTGGTTTCAACCGTAAATTATACAGACCGACAGACAGTCAACCCTTTGGCGGATTTGGCACAAAATTTTATACGGACCTACATTCATGACGATAAAACTGTGTAACAAATTTTATCCATCCAGCTATTCAAGTTTTTGAGTTATAGTGTTCACATGACTTCGGACATGCAGACAGACGGACTTCCCGTTGACGGATTTTGTCCAAAATTTGATGGAAATCTACAAATTATGTTTAAAGACCACATACCAAATTTCATCCCCTTAGCTCTCATAGTTTTCGAGTTATCGTGTTCAGAGACATACAGACACACAGACAGACATAATTCCAAAATTGTGTTTTTCGGACTCAGGGAGGTCTAAAACGTGGAGATTCGTCAACATCTCGAGTTCGAATTTTTTGACGATTACAATACTTTCTCTTTGTATACTTCGTATACGAGAAAGTAAAAATGTCTGAAAATTACATAAGCAAAATGATTTTACAATGATGGTTTCAAAGTAAAAACAAAATATTTTCATGAAACAATGAATGAAATTCATTACTACCTTGGAAAAAATTATTAAAAGAAATAAATAGGTTGAATTGAAAATCTGTGGTCAAACTAAACTCGTGGGAAATATTAGACTTCACTAAAAGTGTATCAAGGATGAGATTATTTCCATTAACATTTTACAAAGGTGCAAAGATTTGGATTTGCATAGTATATTGTTTAATTGGTGACGACGAAAAACTGTGAATAATAGCGCAATACTTCTGGTTTGAAATCTATTTTCTGGTACAGATTAGTCGCCAAACAACAAAACTGAAAGAGTTCATCACATCAGCTTGGCTTGGTTGTCTTGATTTGGCGATCGATACTCTGCGTCCCTTGGCGGTGGTTGCTTACATATCGGAAAATATATTTCAATTTGTTCTTTAAATTAATGCGTCATTGTTAGAATTTTAACAACAAACTTGACTGAAATTCCGAAAAAAAAAGATTTGATTATACACTCTCATCCTATAATGTGTATTCGGAGCATGAGGTCAGTAGTGTGCGAATAGACATATACGCATACACACTTCATCTATCATTACATTTGAAGATGAAGAACTATAATATTGAATAGTTATGTATATATATTTCATCTTATTATTTTTTATATTATATTTCATCATGCATAGTAAAGTCTAAAGCGTCAGATTTAGTGAATTTAAAATTTTGACACTCTTAAATGTGTAATTACCTTTACTAGAAATTCAAAATGACGCTGTGTTGAGAAAACATAACGTATTTTAATTTATTTGTGATTTTAAAGATTTTTATCCAGCGCTATTTTCTTCTTTCATGTGCCGGTCTTTTTCTACCTATTGATATTAAAACAATGAAAATGGATGAGGCAGAAGGAGAACACGCAATCGGATTTTTTCTTTTACCAGAAGAACAAGGAAAATTAAATGGCATGTTTGTAAAATCTCTTGTCAATACTTGCGGAAATGCAAAGATTGTTTTCGTGAAGTCTTTGTTTACGTAACTGGAATTTCGTTTTTCGATCAATCACCGATCCATTTTATTACAGGTATTTTTCTGCCATCCTTGTCATCGGTTCGCAAGAAAAATCCCCCGATTGCGTGACTAAGAAAAAGTTGGGAATGTTTACTTGAACAACAAACGTCCTCGCATTTCTGGAATGGAGTGCACCCCGCTGGGAGATTCGCTCTTGGAGGGGGAATGTTTGGCCACAATCTATAGCATTCGTTTGTTTGCGTTTTGTTGCATTTAGGGCAATGTCGGCGGCAGCCGTAGCTAAATTAAAATTTAAAAAAGACATTTTAGTATTTAGTTCAAAATAAAATTTCAATAAATAGAATAGGGGTAAGAGAATGCTTAGATCTGTAGTTTACAAACCATAATGAGAATTAGATCTTATAACTAGTACATAAATATGTAATTGGGTAGTAATTCTAATATCAGACTGTTTGACTTTATTATTTTTGAAAGTGCTTTAACTGCATTCGATGCAGTTAAGGTGACTGCCTACGTTCGGAACAAAATTTTTGAAAAATTATATATTTTAATAATTTTTTGTTTTTTTCTATATGCATTATCAATTATAAACACAAAAAACACCAAAAAAGTTTTATAAATATAATATTTTTTGAGAAATATGGGAATTTGTAGTAAATTTTAATGAAATTTAACCATAACGGTTAACACTTTACACCAAATTATAATGCAGCATTGCTAATTTTCTTTGCACACAAGTTATAGAGGACAATGATCTATGAAATGAACAAAAATCTAAGAAAAAATTGAAATGAAAGTAAATTAGAGGAAAAAATATGTGTAAATATGCATTTTTCCATTAATTCATATTATATTCAGTTGAAACAGAACAGTTTTAACTACATACAATTCGATGCAGTAACTGCTGCTACTGCTGCATCGAATTACATCCTCCCTCTTAATTTCTTTACCTGAGTCTATCTTGTGAATCGAATTATGGCATTTTTAAACTTATGAGCCAAAATTAAGTCATTCATCGAAGTTATAATTCGATGCAAAATGATGCAGTAGACCATTGATATCTCTTGACTCAGCAGGACAAAACATTTCTAAAACAGAAGTGGATAATCTAATTAGATTTTAGAGAAAACATCTCTGTTATGGGGTTAATTGATCTTATGATTATATTGCTTACTTTGAAATTCTGATTTCCATTTCGGTCACACCGCTAAATCGGGCAATTCCTTAAAGCAAGTTGGTCACTAGTGTAAACAACTTATTCGTCTTGTTAGCTTGGATTACCAATTTGGCGACGAACTCCCCTTGCGCCGTCATTGGCGATTCGATCGGTGTGAATTTACCGGATTTTAAAGTAATTTTGTGAATGTAGAAAAGTTTTTCAATATTTTCAAATGGTTTCTATAACCTTATGAATCATGAATGTAAGAACTCATTGATCAGCTACTCTAGGGCTAATTTGCGACTGACTCAGCAGTTTTGAGCACAGCTACATAAAGAGAAATAAGCCTGAACTGTAGCCCTAGTCCTCAGATTTTCACCCCGAAAGAAGTAATGTTCCTTGATCATGAGTCGAATCTCCTAACCTACGACCGTCTTGTCGAGAAATAGGGACTGAAAATAAGCCGTTGCAACCTTAAAAATATGAGAAGTGTTTCCTTAATTTCATTTTGTGCGCAGCAGAGTATGTGAGTGCATTGTTATTCACACAAGTGGCGAATTTCGTTTGATGTTCATGATAGTTGTTAGTCTGCAAATGAACTATATAATTAAAGCCTTGGTACTTTTCCGTTAGCGGGCGCAAATGTCGCCAATTGTGAACCAAACGCGAGCCAAGTCGTCGGGCGCAAATGTCGCCAATTGTCAACCAAATGCGAGCCAAGTCGCCGGGAGCAAATGTCGCCAAAATTTGGCGGAATTCTATATTATTTGGCGATTCTTCGCTTGTAAGTACCAAAGCCCTTTTTGTAAATTACAAATGAAATTGTCAGTTAACATTTTTATTTCATTTTTCTGTACTCATAGATGAGAATTTCTTGATACTTTTCCGTTATTGGATCAACAGACAAAAACCTGCCAAATCTTGGCGATTACTCATCAAATAATAGCTCCCAGTGTTGAATGTTGGCATTAACAGAATAGCGCCAGCATTTGAGCTTGGGGGTGGTTGGGACCACATTAACGGAAAAGTATCGATTTTTTTTCGACAGAGTTTTATATGTTTTGCAAGCTGCTAACTGAAACTATTAAGTATTTCTGCGGTTTAACTTAAGAACACATTACTGCCGTCAAATATGAGATTTTCCAACAATAACTTTCCAAAATTGGTAACAAGTTGCTCAAATCAGCGTGTTGCTCATATTAACCCCTTCCGGTAAAATGACGAGTATGGACGAGTTTCCTGTTTTGTTTATTTACATTAAAAGTCGTGGCTTTCGTTGCATTACTTTTGGACTTCCACTTTGAAGATTCCATTAACTTAGCATTGCACCAGAATAACGAAGGTAAGGCATTTTAATGTAAACAAGACAGAAAACTAGTCCATAGTTTGTAATTGGTTTTCATGCTATATAAAGCACCATTCCATGATTAAATCTTACCGGAAGGAGTTCTACGGATTGGTGGCCATCCTAAAGGTTGGCGACATTGTCGCGAACTTGGCGAAGCGATTGCACTGTGTTCGTGACCGTTTCTTCAACACTTCATGATGGATATAAGCATATGTCACTTCTGAAGAATATGCATGCATGTGGATACTGTGTCAGCATTAGTTTGTTTTTAAATAACGTCATTACCTTTGAGACATGTAGAAATTTCACAACAAATTATTTTAACAACATATAATAAAACAGAGTTAAATAAAAAAAAGTAAAATAAACAATCAAATTTTGCTTAAAATAAATCAGTTTTTATAAAATTTATAAACAATTCAGCTAGTCAACATCTGTGAAAATAGACAGAAAAACTTCGTTCTTTCGCCTATTTTTATTAACTTCAATTTCATATTTTAATTAATTGCAAGCAATTTAATTTGATTTTTTTCCTCTTCAGACAAGAGCTAACTGTGAATTTCTCCGCAGAATTGAATAAATGTTTGATTTTTCTTAGCTAGCAATTAACAGCATGCCAAAATAACTTATAGAACTTTGTTTTCGCTGCAATTTAATCAGGTTTGAATTATTTAACAGTACGCTATAAATTCGGAGCTCTTATAATCAACTTACCACATGGGAATGTAACATTTGTAGGGACGAGAGGTTTGTTCGTTTATCCTTAACATTTCTTGAACATAAATTAAATAATATTTACTACCTGATTTTTTGAATTTTATCAATGATTGTTATTATGACTGAAATTTTTCAAAAAAGCTGAGGGATTTTACTTAAGGCATAATAAGTCGGCTTTACCGCTAATGACTGAAATCAATACAGAAAGTGTAATTGAAGGGATGAAAAAGTTGAACTTAGGGACAAATTATCCAAATTTCATCAGAAATAGGCAAAATCATGAAAATTTACAATTTATTGACCGAGCGAAGAGAGGTCTATGTTTTAAGTTCATTATTTTGTACTTCGTTTGTCTTTAAATTTGTTTGTTATGCGATTACGACCCCAAACGCGTTGTTCGATTTCCTTCAAATTGAGCAGAAATATTTCTTAAAGCACGATATATATATATATACATATATATGTTTTATTTCTTATTATTTTAATTCGGTTATAAAATAATTATTTTAATTATATATAATTATTATATTAATTGCCAATAAAAGAGGGACTGGCAACCGAACGTTAAGATTATGACATCAGAGTTGTAAATAAACATATTTCACTTATCGTTATGTATCGTTATCCGCATATCGTTAAATAAATGTTATCTATTTTTACAATCTTTGGCTTCCTTTTATTTCTAAATTTATATTTAAACTCATTCACCCTCTAAACCATTTTTTTATACCTTATATGGCGCAGTAACCAATTTAAAGAACTTGAAAAATTCGCTTGTAATTGTTAAGCCTAAATGGAATTATCAGACGATTCTAGAAGAAAATGGCGCCTATCTTATAAATCGTCTGATCTTCATAGCAACGACAGCTTTTCGATTATATATATATATACATATTTATCTAATTGTAGTATTTATAGCCAAGTTATTTTGAGTTTCAAATTCTTAGTTCTAACGAAGTGAGTTTAATTTAATTAACTTGAACTTGTTGTAATGAATTTATCAAGATGTAATGTGCTAATCGGAGTATCAAAACGAATAAATACAGTTCCAGAACAAAATTATAATATGCATAACTTTTTCAGCTTTAAAAGGCTGCTAGATTTTGAAAATAACAAAATGTGGTTCACATTTAAATGTTCGTGCGTTAATGTTTTTAAACCCTTCACACAACCACATGCTAGTGGCTTATTAATTTAATTAATTTGAAATATCAATCATTTTGAAACAAACGATAAGACAAAAATTCCACTAGTTTAAGAATGTATCTTACGTTTTTTTTCCTTCTTATTTCCTTCTCATCAAAAATAATAAGCAATGGCGGAACGCCGTTTGGGCTCCATTTACACAACTGAGTAACCTGGACATCCTAGTTGCTTGTAAGCGTCGTAGTGGATCATTCTTTGTACCTGTTTCGAGATTAGATCCAAATAATGATGTAAAAAGCAACAATAAGTGCAGCGACAAACTCGAGCAGATATTTGCAGGAGAAATTTCATTTCTTTCTCATAATGTCACCACCTTACTACTGTAGGCTTAACCCTTTATGTCAGGGTGTTGCATATCTGCAACAAACCCAAAAGCCGCAGTCTTTTCCACAGTAAGCTCTTCAAGCCGGTTTCAATGCTTGTTGCATTACTGCCACATTGCAGTTAACAAAATATGCTCACATATTCCCCAACAGATGGTGATACTGAGGTGGTTTTTAAAAGCAAAGCTTCTGTTGACACTTAAACATTTTCAAGAGGTTGCTCCTGAAACTTGTGGAGAATTTAATGAAGTTAAAAAGAGTGGACACATCTATTTATGAGAAATGTGGTGAAGGTCTTTGTTAAAACAAAACTATCAACTGTTTTAAACACTGGAAATTTTAATTTTAGGTGCCATTGGGCATTATGTTACAAAAATAAAAAAAAAAAATGTGAATAAATTTTTATTTTAACGTGATACATTTTTAAATTATTTTTTCCATACTTACAATGATGTATTCTAACGTCTGAGTCATTTTTTTTCAAATCGGAGTTGTTGAGACATAAAGGGATAAGAATAGAAGAATATTTAGTATTCAATGGAGTGTGTCTTCTGTGTTTTATAACAAGATTTGATCGAAATCTTGAGACAGTGTGAAATTCAGACGCTTTTACTTTTATTTCTTACTTTCTATCCACTCTGAATTTACTTTTCTATCTACTCTGAGATGCAAATTTATGATTTATCATACAAATAAAGTTCTTAAACTGCAGCGGAACACTAAAGCAGATGAATTTAATTTTATAGGGTTATTTTTTGTCGTTCATTAAAGCATGAGCTGAGCGTGGAGGGGGGAATTCTTCTATAAAACGTCTGGAACGATGAAAACATTTTAGTATGATGTGTATGAAACATAGAGTTACAAACATGGAAAGTCGCTTTCCAGCAATGTGAGTCTTATGGTTCCGAAGAGAGTTTTACAGGGGTAAGTATGACATGACCGAAAGCATCCCCGACTGGACCCCTGACCTTGGCGACAAACTTGGCAACCATCTTGGCGACGAAATATGGGATCTCAAAGGTGCTGGAATCTTCTCGATATTTCTGTTAGGAGAGAAGATGCACTTGAATGTACTAGATAATTCCATGTGACGTTACGGCCCGCCGGGGAGACTATATAAGGAGAGCGCTTGGATGACGGAGTAGTGTTGATCCATTGGGAACGACTTTAGAACTTCGTCCGCAGTGCGAGCTAGGAAACTGGTGATCTGAGTGCTATTGAAAGTGCAGTTATTGTCGTTACTAGTTATTTGCTGACTGTTTGTGCTGTTAGATATCAAAGTGCTGAACTGTTATTACCTGCGAATAATTGTCTGTTTACATTGGTAATCTGTGCAAGAACTATTGTTTCCTGTACCTGTGCTACGTGTTTTCCTGCATATTTGTAAATAAACCTTCATTCCCCATTATCCTGAGTGTTGGACTGTTCACGCCATACACCCACAGAAAGACTTTTGCAGCAATAGGTTCCAAACCAATTAAAATGGTGAACATTGAAATTTCAGTTACACTTTAAAATCTAATTCACCTCATCTATTACCCTTCAGTTTTCATTTAATTCGTTAAACTTTTTATAAAACAATGTCTCGCAAAATATCTTAAATTAACATCTAAATATGCTTTCCCAAATGTTCAAAGTTTCGACAAAGAAGAAAGAAAAGAAAAATTTAAAGCAACCAAGTTTTACGTACACAAGAAACCATGTATTTTTATCGCAGAAAACAGCGCGCCTGCCGCGAGTTTGATAAAAATGCAAATTACTGAAATGCATATTTTGTTGTTGACGGTGCAGAGAAGTAATAGATTTAGCTACGCAGAGTTTGTCAGGATTTTGATGAAGAATGCTAATTTTTTTGCACAACTACTCAGTCGGAATAAAGTGAGGCGGATTTTTCCCATCTTTTCGAAAACAATTTTATTTCGGGTTTTCGCAATTTTGAAAGCAACAAACATTGGTAAATAAGGTAGCAACATGGAAAATCTTCCGCTTATTTAGACTTCTGACCAAATAGAAAATGCATGAATAAATTCAAAACTAAATTCAATTTTCCAAGAATATGAAGTTTCTCGCCATGAATTCAAGAACAGAGAAAGAGAACTGAATTCCATGATCCTGATGTTCAGAATTGCATGGTTTCAATTTTCTCTTACAAGAATTCTTTGAATATAGAGTGTATTAATGAAGGCACGCGTCATATCTTTTCATGCATTTTACGGTTTAAAACCGCTGGAAGTTAGTTAATCGTAACACTGAAGATATTAAAACTTCCATTTTCCAGATAGGAGCTTCTTGAGAATAAAAACAACAGCACAAGTAGCCTATACTGTATTCATGATGGAAAATATGAAGGTTTAACATTTTAAAATTCATTAGCTGTTCAAATGAACGTTCTTAACAAGTATTCCCTTCATTTCCTTGAAATTCAGCATTTCTTACTATTTTGCATTAGCTGGAGTACATGAAGAAGTCATCAATATTTAATAATTGGGGAAAGAAAATACGGAGTTGCTCATTATGAGAAACAATGGTTAATAGTGAATTCAAAACCAGACTTCTAAAGAACATTATCTTTTATCCTATTAGATCCCAATGTATCGTATTGAAACAAATTATTGAGTTAAATTTTAACAAAGAAAGGGAGAATCTGGTTGCCATAAATGTTTAAGACATTGAAGATTACAATTTTTTTAGAATTAAAAATCATACTATGTAAATTACAACCACATTATATTTATGTATATTTATTGCAATTAATATTTACTTAACGAAGCTGTGCATCACATATATTATATTTAAAGACGTTCTGAGTATATAATTATCTTCCAAGTTGTATTTGAGCTAGTAATTAGGTTTTTAAGCAGGATCCTCTGACGGGACAGGATCCTCTGACGACTGACGGGAAAAATGAAAAGACTTAAAATGAAAGAAATCGACTTCGAAATGTTGATGACTCTTCATATTTGAGTCAACACTAAATCTGAAAATATAATTTTTTTAATTACGTCTGTTTCTAAACATAATAATTTACAAACGCAACCCACTAGTTCGTCTAATCTTTAGCATATTGTTACAAAAATCGTTCTGTGTGTGTATGGTGTAAACAGCCCAACACGCGGTATAATGGAGAATGAAGGTTTATTCAAAAATATGAAGGAAAACACGTAGCACAGGTAACAGGAAACAATAGTTCTTGCACAGATTAGCAATGTAAACAGGCAATTTACAGGTAATAACAGTTGAGCTCTTTGAGATTTAGCAACACAAACAGACAGCAAATAACTAATAACGACAATAACAGCACTCTCAATAGCGCTCAGCTCACCAGCTTCCTAGCTCGTTCTGCGGAAGAAACTCTAAAGTCGTTCCCAATGGATCAACACTACTACCGCTTGGCGTCTAACAGCTTACTAGCTCGCACAACGGATAGAACTCCAAAGACGTTCGCGCTCCAAGGCGACCCTAGTCGATCAATATTCCCTCCGTCATCCAAGCGCTCTCCTTAGATAGTCTCCCCCGGCAGACCGTGACGTCACAGGGAATCATCTAGTACATTCAAGCGTATATCCTCTCCTAATAGAGATGTCGAGAAGATTCCAGCACCTATATGATCCCATATTTCTTCGCCAACTTTGTCGCTAAGTCGCCAAGTATCCCCTACTTACCCCTGTAAAACTCTCTACCCAACCATAAGACTCACATTGCTTGGAAGGGACTGTCCACGTTTGTAACAATATTTTCATTTTTAAGCATAGAAATAATATTTTAATACTTTAAATAAGGGCGCATAATGATACTTATATGTTATACCCAACAACGTCGCAAGCGATAAACCCATCTGAGTCGATAATTTCTTTATTATTCAAAAGATGTTATATATAACGTAAAGTAAAAATTGTTTCACATATACTATATTTATTATGGTTACTACTATTGGAACATTAAGCTGATACGTTTGCTTCAGAAAATACAGATACAACATTTTTCCCACTGAAAGAATAGAAGTCTGAATCTTCATAAATAAATATTGCACTTTTTAGATAATATACTACACGTTTCATTCGATAATATTCTTGCCAAACAAAAGATTTGATCTCAACAGGATCTCAATAGTCCTATTTACGAAACAAATAGTTTGTGCTTTTCACAAGCAACTGTTTTAGGTGAAGTATAATCTAAAATCATTAACTAATCAAGGTAAACTTCTCTTTAATGAAAATTTATCTTAATTCAAACAATGGAACAAAAAACTTATCAATTGACATAAAGAATATCTTCGAGTACATGAATTCATATGAATTTTAATCATACGCTTTAAAAATCTATAAAATTATCACATTTTTGAACGCATATAATTACAAAGCATTTCGGACTATATCTTAATTATACTCTAAAGTAAACCAAAAATAAAATTAATAACTTACATGTGTTCATATATGTGCTAAATTTTAGTTTTAGTTTAGTTACAGTAACATCCTATTTTGAAGCATCACGAGGGCCATTTTTGGCCAGCCATCATAATTTTGAACCATGGTCAGATGACGAGAACGACCCTTGAGCTGTCCCCTCTCAATACTTCTGCGCCATTCCACACCAGTGGGAGGATTTTTGACCTATTACGCATGATTTAACCCTTACAAACACAGCGGATCTTCGCTGGAATCATGCGCCAAACTTGGAAATCTCCGGCCCCAAAGTAAAAGCCTTACCACTAGGCTACCTTGTGCCTTAACCCGTATTTTACCATCGTCCTATATATAGGACAGCTCAGATTTGTCGAATTTTCATAGCCTATATCGCCTTTTTTATTTGTGTTCCGCTTCTAAAATATATTTTAAGATTGATAAGTGTTATTTATTATCTTTTTAAGTTCAATTTTGATCATTTTAAGTTTTTTTAAGAATTCTGAATTTGGCTAATTTTTGCTACTTTATTTGACATGAATTATATTTTTCTTTTAAATAATTATGAGGAAAAAAATATAATTTTCTTTTCCGATTTATTCATGACAAGTCTTAGATATTATTTCTGAGTAAAATTTGCAAACAAAAAGCTATATTCAAACTGGTTTTACAAAGGTTTTAGGTGCCGTCCTATATATAGGACGATAGTAAAATCCCCTACTATGCACACCCATACAAAGGCGTTTGAAATTTCGGGAAAAGGTATTAGAATATTTATCTTTTACTAATTGCAAAACTCAATAACATCTCGTTTGCTTGGAACGTGAACCTGGAGGTGTGTCTTGAGTTATATATTTGTGCTTTTTCTTTGCTTGAGAGTTTTAGTCACGTGCTGACGCTATGTTTTGTAGGGAAAAGAATACTTCTGTTCGAGGTGTGATCTGATTTCACATCCGTTCCTTCCAGAACAGTATTGAAAGTGAGTCGGAGATTTTTAACTGAAGAAGCTTTTGAGTATTTAACCTTCTCATAGCGAACAAGGTGGACCCAGGCCGTGTAATAATTTGGCCTTAACAGCGAGGAAGACTGGTCTGAGGCGGTTGGCTTCTTTTGAGGGGAGTTGATCTTCTGAAATCGCCTAGGAGATAAGCGCGGTGGGGGGTCAAATTATGCTTGCAAAACCACAGCCCATTTCCGTGTGCCTTAAGGGAAAGTTAAAGCAGGGAGTGGGGTGGCGTGAAAAATAACCACCCAGGTTAGGAGAGTCCAATTCGTGTCATTTCCTCCCAAAAATTCCAGGTTTTAAAGGAGCTAAAAGAAAAAAGTCTCATCGGTATTAAAGAGTTAATTTCATTGGCCGATGAATATGATGATAATGATTTTTAAATGATAATATTACCACCTGATCCAGAAATTGCCATTGATGATGAAGAAATTGATGTTGCCTGCACCAGCAGTGAACACGGTCATGTTGCTTTTGACGAAAAGATTCAAGAAGAAACAGATGGAACAACTGAAATTATAATGGAAAATGATGCTGCTGAATATATTTTAACCCCTTCATGGACTAATTGTGCACCAAAATTTCCATCAGCTCCTGAATTATTTTACGGATATGATTTTAGGAAAATCACCTTGGATCTTCTAGATGATGGCTGAAAATATGATTGTCCAGCTATGGTAGAAGTTAACAAGCATGCTTGACAGAAAAATATTCACGTTTTATTGTCTAAATTCGATTAACTGAAACAAGTTTTGGGTATAATTTTCTATAGCGAATATCACATTTTACTCCCCCCCCCAAAAAAAAAGCGGGAATGCTTCTGATATTGGAACAACGCTTGTTAATCAAACAATGTCAAGAAAGCGATACTTAGATATCAAGAGGTATTTATGCTTCAGTCACAATACTGCTATTGATTCAGATCGCTATTAGAAAGTACGCCAAATTTACAAATTGTTGAATAAAGTTTCACAACGGTTTGTTGTGTTTTCTGAACATTTAAGTAATGATAAAAGAATAGTCCGCTATTTTGAAAGACATGGATGGAAAATGTACATGAAAGGAAAACCCATAATATTTGGATACAATCTAAGGATACTCTCATCTTTCAATATTATATCTTTCTCGTATTATGCCATATCAGGCAGTAAACGAATTCTAAAAACCATTGTGGCGTGACTACGAAAAGAAAGAAAGAGAAGAAATCATTAGTCCAAACAGTCGTTGAAAATTGGATGTTTGTTGTTGAAACTTACACTTTTTAGTTTGTGTGATATTTTTGGTCCCCCAGAAGCAAGCGTTCCTTTGCTACGGGTACAGTTTAGGAGAATAGAATGACAAAATGCACTTGAATAAAATTACAGCTGTTCGATGGATTGACAATTGAGTTGTATCATTGATCACCAATTTTGAAGACAAAAGAGGCTTTAAAAAAAGAAAGAAGAATGAAGGGTGGAAAGCAGAAAGTAGATAAACCGTATGTTGTTTCATATAATTTATACAAAAATGGTGTAGATTTGTTGTAAAATCTCATAAAAACGTATTTTTCATCCACGCAAGGAAAAAAGTGGTATTGACCATTATTCAAATATGCATTTGAAATATCACTGGATGCACTGGTTTAGAAACATTAAAAACTTTTTGCTCCAGAAAACGCTGTAGAATTCTTCAAATTTCATCGACATATTACAATAGCTTATTTGGGATTGTGTGTACCTCAAAATGTTGCAAGAATGAGTTTGGGCATTCAAAAAAAATCCAGATTAATTCGAATTTCAAAGTGAACCCTTTCTAATAAATGGAAAACAACGACAATGATGGCTTAAAAACTGTACAAGAAAACACTTAACTATTTGCCAAAAATGTGATTTAGGATTTTGCTTTGAATGTTTACTACCATTTCATGTAAACCAAGATGCTTGACTGAAAAGTATGTAGTAATGGATTTTATCATCGTCCTATATATAGGACAGCTTGTAAAAAGACAACCGATAAAGTTTTCTTAAGTTTTTTAACTTTATACTTTTGCTTGATGTATCATTAGTCTGTGATAGAATTTTTTTGGAAAAATATTAATTTTTTCGTAATGTGGTAAAATATGGGTTAAGTGTTAAAGGAAAAAAATTAGTGAGAAAGACTTACAATTCGTGGCATATAATTCACAATTTTGCAAATGATGGAACAACAACAACAATAATAATAATTAACAAAATGTATCTTCGAATTGTGTATTTGGTGGGAGTCATGTACCAGTCTACCCCTAAACACATTTCGCGAATAAATTCCTCTACTCACGTGTTGGATGAACACGAGGGTTTCGCTAAAAATTGTCGATTATTTGGGCTTTTACACTTCTTTTTGTGAAGAATAGACAAATCTACGAATTAAGTCTCTTGATAGAATATCACGCCAACATCTAACAACGCACTTAACCTGGCATTACGACATTACCCGACAGCTATTATTGAAGAGAGAAAACAGATAGACTTCCCCCAATGTAAGACGACTGGTAGAATGCAGGCTAGAAGAGGAAGAAATGAAAGTTAGCGACAAAGGCAGGTCAAAGGGGATCCTGAGGGATACACTTGGTAGAGCTCGTTACTTCGTGTGAATATTTTATTCTGTTCTTTCTTCTTTATTATGATTTTCTTTTTTAAGAAAATAATGTAGGTTAAATGAAAGTTCAAAGAGACACTGAATCTTCCTCGCCTGTTGACGCCTGTATTGCAAAGATTGTTTTAACTGCAACCCCAACGTCGATTTGGTGGTTGATTTCTGTAAGAATGATTGGTTTGTCAGATTGGCCGCAGCCATTGTTTCTTATTCGTTGGATGTCTCCATTCGGAATCATCATGTTCAATAAATCACTAAAATTTGTTTGAATTCGACTGAATCAATTTTATTTGGATTTACAGTTCATTAAATCAAAAGTACCATACATCGCCTTTGTGTATAGCAGCAATTATGATTTAAACTATCGTTATTACGTTGATGCCACAGCACATTTCAAAATTTAGATGATTTATGAATCACAGTGGCAAATTTGATGTCGGTGACTGTAAGCGTGTCGAAGTCTTTTTAAGGGAACACTATTTTTAAGCATATTTAAATTGGTTGGACGTCTAGACAAAATTATTTGAAACAAACAAAGAATCCCGAAGAAAATAATTTCACTATAGCAACTTATTTTTTGGTTTGATGTATCAGCATTATTGTACTTTTACACTGTACACACTTAAACATCAAGATAGAGAGTTACGTAAATTAAAAAGTATTCAGCTATATGTCAGATATAAAGGTTATTTCATTAAATCACAACTTACCAAGCAGAACTTTAATTTTCTCAAGTCCTTGTGGTATGAATTTCATGAATTCTGGAAGAAAAAGCTCCAAATTTCACCTTTTATTTTTAAAAAAATCGAAATGGAATGCAACGGAAAATAATAAAAATATGATGGAAAACAATTATGGAAATTTGAATAAGAATTTTTTTGATGAAAAAGTTTCAGAAAGTGTTACTTCAGGAATACGTAATGGTATCAACAGAATTATTATTTTTTAGATGGCAGTAAAATTTCGATGTCTTTTCCTACCATTGTGATTAAATAAAGTCTTCGAGCTCTTCTTAACCAACACTTAAAAGCACCAGATAGAAGCAAGAACAGAAGGAAAGCATTGAATTTCTGAAAACACTGAAAGAAGGATTTTAATGTGAAAGAATCTTTTTTCAGCTAAAATTCTTCACACTTCCAACAGAATGGTAATCCAACGAAGGCAGCCTTCTTTTAACAGTTTCTACATAAACGGTGAACTCAATAATGAACAGGAGAAAAAAATCTTGACCTGCTTTTCTGGCCTTAATCTGGACTACACCAACTTAAGTGATTGATTAAATAAAAGACAATGATAAGGTTTCCAATAATAAAATAAATTCCCATTCTTTCCTTGTCTCCACTTTTCTTTCAGCTTCTCAATCTTCTTATTCAAGACAGCTCGTCTCCCTTCCGTGAAAACCGCCACATTGAACACCAGATGCCATTTTTTTAGAACCCAGCTTTTGTCTTTTATTTTAGGCAGGTTGACAGTGTCCTAACTGCGAGTTACGCCTCTTAGTAACCAAGAGTCCTGATTAACGACACTGGAGGGTAAATGGAGGTAACGAACCGAAGTGAAGAGACAGTTGTGATCTTCATCATCTAGTGAGCAGCTTTTGGAATGAGGGCGAACATGCAGAAGAGAAAGGAGGGATTTTCCTTCTTCTTTTGTACTTTGCCATTTATTATCTTTAACTGCATCATCCAGGGCTGACTACACTGGTTGAGTTGTGCTCACGCAGAAAAAAGATTTGTCACTTAATTAAATGGTAAAGATTATTTTAACCTCCTAGATTAGGATAAAGTTTTTAACGCAATTCGTTTTGCAGACCAGGGAGCTCTTTTTGTTTGCTTTCTTTCAATAATTAATCGCACCTTAAAGGTTTAAGATATACTGTGACAGAACGATAAGAAAGAGATTAAAAGTGAAATATCATTTAAATAAAAATATTTTCATCCCTTTGTCTTAGCATAATTCAACATCTTCAATTTCTCAACACCATTATCATCAACTATTTCTACGTCACCATCATCAATACCTACTTATTCATAGTTCCTCATACTTCATTTTGCGAAGTAGTTTATTTTAGTAGCTTCTTAGTGGCGATAATTTTATTTTAAAAAGAAAATTTTCATTTTTAAATCATAGCATAACGCAACATCTTCAAATTTCTCAACACCATTATGATCAACTCTTTGTACGTCCCCGTCATCAATACCTACTCATTCATAATTCCTCATATTTCACTTTGCAAAGTAGTTTACTTTAGTTGCTTCTTAGTGGCAATAATTTTATTTTAAAAAGAAAATTTTCATTTTTAAATCTTAGCATAATTCAACATCTTGCAAATTTTCAACACCATTATGATCAACCATCATCAATACCTACTCATTCATAGTTCCTCATACTTCACTTTGCGAAGTAGTTTATTTTAGTAGCTTCTTAGTGGCAATAATTTTATTTTAAAAAGAAAATTTTCATTTTTAAATCTTAGCATAATTCAACAACTTCAAATTTCTCAACACCATTATGATCAACTATTTCTACGTCACCATCATCTCAATACCTACTTATTCATAGTTCCCCATAATTCATTTTGCGAAGTAGTTTCTACTTAATAGGACTCACACGAATTCAAAACTATACAGAACAAGTAATATAAAAAAAGAATTTTAAGTCAATTCCTTCTTAGGTCAACAAAGAAAAATTTTATTTTAGAAATTTTTTCTCCCATATAAAACTAAAATTAATTAATTAAATTTAATTAATGAATTAATATTTGAAAAACTGTATTAACATCAAGTGTCATCCACTACAAATTTTAAAAAATGTATTTGAACTTGAGTGGATGAATAAAAAGTATTTTATTAACGATTGAAAATTTGAACAAGATATATAAATAAATATATATAGGGAGAGTGTGAACTAATAGTAGGAATTGAAAAAGAAAGGATCCTAAAAACCAATCTGAAATTAACCACTTAATGGTTTCTTTTTTCTGCCACATTGTGTCCAAAAATAAGCACATTTTTATGAGCAATTTTGTATTCAAATTGAATTTATAAATTGCAAACAGTTACAAGTATTGATTTTATTAATTTTTTATAATTTTTAATTGCAGGAGGAAAAAGAACCTAAAATTTGGTTTACCTAACCTAACCTGACCTAAAAACTGGTTTACACATGTTTTGCTATCCAACATTAATTAGACTGCTACAGCCATTTTCTAAAATCATTGCAAATTGAAGAAAATGAGAGGCCCGGAAAATCAGCGGATTCGCTTCGAAAAATGGCCTGCCCGAGCGGTGTTCGGGCAAATCGGGGAGGTCCCCTTCCACAGCGCCCGAGCGGTGTTCGGGCAAAACTGTTAAGTGGTTAAGTCAAATAGTAATGGTAAAACAAATAATGAATAGGTATCCAAATTTTGGAAATCTTCATACTGAATAGCATTTTATAACAACGCAGGATAAACACTTTTCCAATACTTAACCTGCGCACACTTACCCAAATGTCATTCCACATTCTCCTGTGAACACCGATCTTCCCTTGAAAATGAAACGGAAATTTTGAAACGCTGATTAATCCAGGAGTGTATTGGGTAGAATGTTTCAGAAGGCTATTGGAGAAAACTCGTGGAAGAAAAACTTGATATCGCTTTAAGTAACTCTAGCGTCTAAAAAAGATGTCGAACTCGAAACAAAAAAAGAAAAAGAAAAAAATTTTTTAGACAGATAAAATACCAATTGATATGAGGGGTTCATATTCCCGAATTCTCATACCAACAAAATATAAATAGTGAGAGTGTTTCTACTTTTTATCGTTTTTAACTAAGAAATACGTTGTTTCACTTTATATATTTTGCTTCAGCGTATCAAATAATGAATGTTTTGAATTTTGACTAGTCTTTTCCTTACAGAACTTTCTCCGCATCATGAACAGGTCTGACTCTTGTGCCACTACTCTTCTACAGGGAAACTGCGTGATATTGAAATGTAGTAAATTTAGCTCATTTTGGTCATCAGATAATTGTAGCAGCCATTTATTCGGGACAACAGTCATAGAACGGAAGAAAAGTAAAAAATAATTCATAATTAAAAGCTTAGTTGGGATAAAATTCCTCTCAACCCTTTAAGACCGGAAATATTACTTCTTTAAATTTACTTTTTTTTAAATTTATAGGCAGTCTTAGACCTTACTAACATTGTAAAAAATAATTTTACAAATTTAGCACCTCCCTCAAATGCAGGAGGGAACCCGTACAATTGTGTGGATTAGGCATTTTTTGTGTAAACAGGAACCCGTATGATCGTTCGGCTTAGGCATTTTCTATGATAAGCAATTCATAATTGTTTTCATCTTTTTGTTTCTTTTCCTTGAGTTAGTGTTTTCCTTCTTCTAGAAATCTTAATATGAGATATGTGTACAAACTTTTAGTAAAAAATAAGATAGAAATACATTTTATTTTATGCTCAAACACAAAAAAAGTTACCTTCAATTCTTTAAGGTGAAAATTAAATCTTAATAGCAAGTCCGAAGGCCCCCTTCAATTTACTTCCGCCTATTCTTTAGAAAATCCACCCTATTTCCTCGGGCAATATCTATTGTGTATCGATACGTTCCGGATACTGAATGTATTCAAGGAGGGACCACGCAGCATTTCTCAAGATAGTTTAGGACTGGTTGAGTATTTCCAGATGTACTTTTAGCTGAACATGTTGCAAATTTGTCTTGTACCTAGTTTCTTTGTCGGAACTAAATAATTATGAGCACGTGTACTGACAACAGACATTCTTGCTTTCCCACTAAGAAACCAAGGAGGAGGATAGGATTTCAGTAATAAAGAAGGGAAGAGACTTGCCTGCTTTGTTCCGAAGCTTTTAAAGTGGTTACTGTGGAAGAACTTGTCACATTTGAGTGATGATAGTGGGGAAATCAAAAGTGTCTATTGAAATCACAGAGATGTACATTCTTTCGAGGCATTTGAAGGAAAATTGCTAAGTGACCGATTTTATGCTCCAGATGTAACAGAGAAATAACAAACAGAGATACAAGTCGCGGAAACCTCCCAGGGAATCTAAAGACCCCGTTGAGGGACGTGGGACATATGCGGAAAAAGCAGAAAAAATTCTTTATATGTAAAATATTCATTTTCATGTGATAGGACATCATCCAAGTATTTTTTAAGCTAATTTTTTAAAAAAAATATTCTCTTGTGATCTCGTGACCATTTTAATGGACATCCGTGTCTTATTTACAGAAACAGTTTATTTCTATTCGAAGCCCTTAAATACCGCGTGGATTCCAGTGGATGATGGCATGATGTCAACTATCAATAATTAATTATATTAGTTAATTTAATTATTTAATTAATTACATTAATTAATAGATTAAACATATAGTGTTATAAAATCTTATCAAGAGTATTATCCTCGATTTTTGTGAAAATTGGGAGAAAATTATACCTTTGGGTCTCAAGAGAATATAGTGCCCCTTTCAAGTGTTAACGCCGAACCCGCACTAGCAAAAGGATTAACTCTTGATTAACATATCTTTCTATTTTTCATTTATTTCCACATTAAATTACCATTTGGTTGTAAGCAATTTAAAATATATCAATAATTACCTAATTACGACAAATAAATAATTCAGATGTTTAGCGCGCATTTGTTACCAACAGATTAAACGCGATCTACTCAGCTCATCAAAAGTAAGTACCGTTTGCGCATATCTCCCGCGCATCTGACAGCACGAAAGTCGCGCATGCGTAGTAACATCCTTCAACTCGGAATTAGCCTAGCCATTTCGTTTGTTTACGTTCACGTTTGAAGTCATTGTTTGTAGGTAATCATGCTTAAAGCAATCGATCGGCCGGCTAGCTGTGAAATAAGAGCCGTTATAAAGTTTTCGAATGAGAGAAATGTTCAACCTTTTGAAATTTATAGTCAGATAAGTGAAAGTCATTCCGGACCTAGCTCCATCCGACTTCCATTTGTATTCTCATTTCAAGAAATTTCTTGCCGGCCAGCAATTTGTAAGTGATGATGAGATCAAGGTAAACGGAAATGGTTCAGGTCACAGGCGGCAGAATTCTACGAAGCGGGTTTGTTGCAATTAGTGCCAAGATATGACACATGCCTTAATTCGAATGGTGAATATATCGAAAAGTATTTTAAGGTGTGTAGATTTTCCTGTAATAAAATACAAATGAAAACAAATTGCTAATCTTTTTTAATACCCAAACGGTACTTACTTTCTAGGTGAGCTTTGTATAATTGAAATATGGACGGTCTCTGCCGTCTTTTGAGAAAAATAGATACTGCTGATATTATGGAAACAAGAACAGTGGTTCCTTTCAAGCATTTATTACATACAACTATCTAGGAAGCAGAAATTTTAGCTAATGTCTAACCCGCACGATTGTACAGCCTCGGTCTTAAAGAGTTAATTGGGACATTAACAGATGCATTTCCAAAAAAGTCCTGAATATACGAACTAAACTGATGTCACTAAGAGAACACGAGGTTGTATTTAGGTATGTTTAAATCTTTTATTAGACTTTGCTTGTCAGTTATTTTTCGTTGGCCGGGGAAGAAACAAGAGTATGTTATGTCTGCATTTACTACTACACCTCTTCGCGTGTATAACATGTAAATGCATTTATTATTTCTCGAATTTATTGCACATATCAAGATGCCAGAAAAGTATTTAATACTTTCAAGTGAAATTGGTTTGATAAATAAAAATCAAAAGCAAGCCATTTAATGCAAGCCATCGCACGCTTGCTGACTTACCAAGGGGTCTATTCTGGTACCCCCGGTTGGGGTGGGGTGGGGTGTTAACGGGGGGGACCCAACCCAACCGGGGGGTACCAGAATAGACCTCCAAATATCTACCGTAGAGCGTCTCTTACAGCAAGGAAATCATCTCACTAAGGAATGACCTTCACAGAAAGAACAGGAGCAACCAAGAAATAATATGAGGGAAAGGATCTTAAAGCAAAGAATCATTTCCTCAATGGTTTTCTATATTCAATGTGTAAAGCGTTAATATTTGCATTACTTTTACAACCATGTACCAGTGGTAGCGTCTCGGCTTCGGGACCGGAAAATTCCGGGTTCGAAACCCAATTCCATTGAATCACTGCCATGCAAGTTGACCTCTGGAGCTCGCTAAATCCATCGGGGCCAAAATGCTCTTCCGCTGATGTCGCTGGAAGTTTGGAAAGGTGTGCCGGACCACGTGTCATCTGATCACGGCTCAAAATTTGGAGATCCATCCCAAAATATCTCTCATGTTGCTTCGAAATGGGACGCAAATAATCGTTTTCTTAATTTCTGGTTAATAATTCATTAAAGGGATAATTAGGGATTTTTCGCGTAATTGAGACAGCTGCTTAACCAGACTAAAATCGTCTAGTCCCGATGAATCGCGATTAAGCGGAATTAGCCACATAATAATTTAGTTATTAACATGACGAATATTTTAGGACTTATCTTACAATTTTCTCATATGATAGGAATGCATCTCGTACAGCATCCTTGTCTCTCTAAACTTCCCTGCCTCACCAGGAAGCAGGGAATTGACAGTAACGGACTTTATGTGCGTTTGAGCACATTTACACAGTGGTTCTTCAGTGGAATCGGTTTTCTAATCCAGAACCCTTCGGCCCCGAATTCGAAATCTTACCACCAGGGCATTGATGCCCCCTAAAAGTTGCAATATATTAGATTTACGGGTCTATTCTGGTACCCCCGGTTGGGTTGGGAGACGTCACTTTTTCCGCACGTTAACAACGGGAAAAGTGACG
>BGPR01000582.1:133551-164814 GCA_013235015.1 Araneus ventricosus
GGTGTCCATATTGCCTTCTTTAAAATGTCATAAAATCATAACTTCGGTTTAAATCATAAAATTTATGTGCACTTAAAAAAATAAAATAACGGCATTGAAAAATGTATTTCCGGTTTAGGAACAAAAATTACAGAAATTATGCATATTTTCTTCAGAGTTAGTCATTTCACTTTTGTAGCATTTTAAAATTTTGCAAAAAAAGGGAATAAGTAGGTATTATAAAATCCTGTGATGTGCAAATCATTCTAAAATTTAAAACAGTCGTTAAAAAAGATTTTTTTTAATATGTACTTTCTACTGAAAATTATCATTTATGTAAACAATAGATCATAATACTCTCGTAAAAAATTTTAAATTTGCTTTGCAATTGATAAGAGCCCTGGACGTTCTTTACTATTTGTCTCAAAAATCGCATCTTTCGACACTAAAGGGGACCTTAAAAAGAATTTCTGTTAAAACACAGAAAAATCAGAAACAGAATTTCCTTGAAAACACGGAAAAAACAAAAACGGAATTTCTGAAAAAACGGAGAATTCGAAAACGGTAAAAGTAAAAACGGAAAAACCAAAAACGGAATTTCTGTAAAAAAACGGAGAATTTGAAAACGGTAAAACTAACAACGGAAAAACCAAAAACGGAATTTTCTGTGAAAAAACGGAGAGTTTGAAAACGGTAAAACTAACAACGGAAAAACCATTAACGGAATTTTCTGTAGAAAAACGGAGAAATGTTTTACGAAACGGTATATTGCCGGCAACATTGCTGCCGGTACTTTTTCCGTGATTTGACGGATATTTTTTTTACAGTGTAGCATTATATAACAACCCAGGATAAACACTTTTCCAATACTAAACCTGCACATACTTACACAAATGTCATTTCACATTCTCCTGTAAACACCGATCTTCCCTTGAAAATGAAACGTAAATTTTGAAACGCTGATTGATCCAGGAGTTTATCGGGTAGAATGTCTCAAAAGGCAATTGGAGAAAACTCGTGGAATAAAAACTTGATATCGCTTTAAGTAACTCTAGCGTCTAAAAAAAAGATGTCGAACTCGAAACAAAAAAAGAAAAAGAAAAAAATGGAAGAGACAGATAAAATACCAATTGATATGAGAGGTTCATATTCCCGAATTCTCATACCAACAAAATATAAACAGTGAGAGTGTTTCTAATTTTTATCGTTTTTAACTAAGAAATACGTTGTTTTACTTTATATATTTTGCTTCAGCGTATCAAATAATGAATGTTTTGAATTTTCTCTAGTATTTTCCTTACAGAACTTTCTCCACAGAATGGACAGGTCTGACTCTTGTGCCACTAATCTTCGACAGGGAAACTGCATAATATTGAAATGTAGTAAATTTTGCTCATTTTGGTCATCTAATAATCCGTTTATTTGGGACAACAGTCAAAGAACGGAAGAAAACTAAAAAATAATTCCTAATTTAAAAGCTTAGTTGGGATAAAATTCCTCTTAATCCTTTAATACCGGAAATATTTTTTTCTTTAAATTTATTTGTTTAATTTATAGGTAGTCTTAGACCTTACTAGTATTGTAACAAGTAATTTTACAAATTTATCACCTCCCTCAAATCCTGGAGGGAACTCGTACAATCGTGCGGATTAGGCATTTTCTGTGCAAGCAGGAACGCTTATGATCTTTCGGGATAGGCATTATCTCTGGTAGTCACCACATTTTTCATCTTTTGTTTATTTCTTGAGTAAGTGTTTTCCTCCTTCTAGACACCTTAATAATATGAGATATGCGTATAAACTTTTAGTAAAAAATAAGATAGAAATATATTTTTTATGCTCAACCACAAAATAAAAGCTACCTTCATTTCTTTAAAGTAAAACTTAAATCTTAATAGCAAGTCCGAAGGCCCCTTCAATTTACTTTCGCCTATTCTTTAGAAAATCTGCCCTATTTCCTAGGGCAATATCTATTGTGTATAGATGTGTTCCGGATACTGAATGTATTCAAGGAGGGACCACGCGGCATTTCTCAAGATAATTTAGGACTGGTTGAATATTTCCAGATGTACTTTTAACTGAACTTATTCCAAATTTGGCTTGTACCTAGTTTCTTTGACGGAACTTAATAATTATGAGCACGTTTACTGACAACAAACTATTCTTGCTTTCCCACTAAGAAACCAAGGAGGAGGATAGGATATCACTAATGAAGTGGGGAAAGAGAATCGTCTTTCTTTTTCCGAAGCTTTCAAAGTGGTTACTATGGAAGAGCTTGTCACATTTGAGTGATGATAGTGGGAAAATCTTTCTATTGAAATCACAGAGATGTACATTCTTTCGGGGCATTTGAAGAAAATATGATAAGTGACCAGTTTTATGCTCCAGATGTAACAGAAATAACAAACGGCGAAACGAGTCGCGGAAACGTCTCAGGGAATCTATAGACCCCGATGAGGGACGTGAGACATATGCGAAAAAAGCAGAACAAATTCTTTATATGTAAAATATTTATTTTCTTGTGATAGCACATCATCAAAGTATTTTTTAAGCTAAATTTTTTAAAAAATATTCTCTCGTGATCTACTGACCATTTTAATGGACATCCGTGTTTTATTTACAAAAAAAGTTTCTTTCTATTCAAAGCCTTTAAATACCACGTCCCTAATGTTTCTTCAAAAAGGGACCTTAATATAACTAAACTAAACTAAATGAATTCTAAATGAACGAATATAGCAATTATCCATGACACTAGTATTATACAGAAGTCTTGTGAGTATTATCTCTGATATTTCAACTGCCTCATTTACGGAATTATCTCATTTAGTCACCCAGAATAAATCAACTTCGTTTCGGAAACTCAACAATTCTAACCGAATAAGAACAAACGATTGCTAGTCAGAATGTACAACTAAGGTTCAATTTGAATAAGTGACACTCTTTCAGAATTTTAAAACCTAATTTGGGCATTCAATCCTGTCAATCTCTATTTAAATAGGAAAATCCTCTCTACAAATAGATTCTCGCCAAATATTCGATGGATAGTTGTAGCATGATAGAATGAGTGAGAGATTGAGTGAGTTTAGGTTTTATGTCGCAAGTGCCAGACTTGCATGATAGTATGAGTGAGTGATTGAGTGAGTTTGAGTTTTATGTCGCAAGTGCCAGACTTGCATGATAGTATGAGTGAGTTTGGGTTTTATGTCGCAAATGCCAGACTTTCATGATAGTATGAGTGAGTTTGGGTTTTATGTCGCAAGTGCCAGACTTGCATGATAGTATGAGAGTGAAGAGACACATTTTAAGCTGGTTTTGAATATGGTGTTTGGTTATTGGTTTAAGTCTCATTCAGCTGATAACAGGAAAGGACAAACAGTGCGAACAAAAAGAAAGAAGATATTATCTGAGTGTTGAAATAATAATGAAGAATGGCAATAAATGGAATTAATAGACGCGTTGGTTTCCATTTTAGTTTAAGCAATTATTCTTAGTTCATGATATTTAGAAGATATTATATCTTAGAAAGAACTTGATAAATTTCGTAATCGTTTATTAAGACAAAAAAATGCATATTAGCATAGCAGAAAATAAATAATTCCCAACGTTTAGTATGTTCTCTAAATACAATTATGTACGATTTGTCAACTAATCCGCTTTAGTTTATAAATGTTACATGGAAATTCAAAACTAAATGAAAATACTACTACCACTCTTTATAAAGATAAAAAATATATAAACTTGCTTAACAGTTCGTTTCTGGACTTTCTAGTATACTTCTAAAATAAAGTGCATTTAATGTTTAGCTCCGATGTATAGTGAAGAGAATCGAGTATGGGTTTTGGACCTTCTTCTGGATCCATTTAGACGAAATTTCATACAAATCTACACTTTTGATGACCACACTTTTTTATCATATGAAAAATTACATTCGTCTAACTTTTGTGTTATCGTGTTCCTGATAGATAGATCGCCAAAAAGGAATAATTCCAAAAATTGTTTTTCTCGGACTTGTGGAGGGGAGGGTGAGTCGAAACGTAATTTATTGATCAAAATTCGAAGTCGAAGTTTTTAAATATTACAATACTTTCTCTTTCATATATGGTATGCAAGAATTTTAAAACTCATGTGTTAACATAGAAAATGCTATATAACATATACATGAGATTTTAGTTACTACAGTCGGACCTCTATTTAACGAAGTCGCTAAATCCGGAAAAAAAGTTCGTTATATGGAAAATTCGCTAAATAGAGATTCACCTTTTAAAATACTTTAAACTACACAAAACAGATTTTAAATTCATAAACACTAAATATTATTTAAAAATGTAATTAATTGTGCCTTTATTTTGTAAATTAATATCTATTTGTTTTATATATTTTACCCATCAAAAAGAAATCTGCAAGGAAAACAAGAATAAAACAAAACGTTGTCCGGGAATACACTCTATTTTCAATTTAAAAAATAATTTTATATTAAAATTAATGAATTTTCGCATTTCGTCATACGAAGGTTTGTTGATTTCTGCATCATTATCATTTTCATCTTCGTCTTCATCGCAATTCATTGCTGTATTGTTTTTGCTTTTCACATTGTCCACTTCAAAACTGCCTCATCCACATCTTCATAGACACATGCTTTTAAACGTTTTGAACAAGAATTCGGTGAATCATAATTTTGTATATAGCACGATTTTTTATCATGGTTGATAAGCTGTTTGGACGAATATCAAATTTTAAGGCAATATCCTTTTTTTTCACGCCTTTATCCACCTCATGAAGAATTTTTTTTTCTTTGATGATCAAGCACTTTCACTTTCACTTTTTCCAGCTTCAAGGTAATTGATAACCATAAAATGTGTTAAAAGAAAGAATAAGTTTGAAATGTTTAGAAATATTTTGAGAAATAGAGAGAAAAAATATTGGATCACAAGCAAAAGTTCGTTAAATAGAGAATGCACTTCGCTATTTGGAGGTAATTTTACAAAGAAATTCGCAAAATGTTCTTGGTTCCAAGGAAAAGTTCGCAAAATAGAGAAATTCGCAAAACAGAGGTTCGTTAAATAAAAGTCCGACTGTATATCTGATATTTTGAATAATAAAATGGGCTACTTAAAAAACCTTGTTACAATATTTCGTTCTGAAAAAAACATTAAAAATGATTCGGCATTTAAATAACATATGTAAGTCTAAAATTAACCTTTCTCAATTTGTCGAAAGCGTCCAATTAGTCCAACAGGAAGAACCAGTAAACAAGAGAAAGTAAGATTTCTTTTAGTTCCAGAAGACTAAATATTTAAATGAAAGTAATAAAATATATATTATTTTAGTAGAAAAATACAACATCATCCTTCAAATTAGATATGAAATTAATTTTTGTAATATTGACGTAGGGATTCAATCTTTTATTTCTGATCATTTCACATCGAGTGTTTGAATAGTTTGAGGAAATAGCCTTTGAACTTAAAAAAGAGAAATTATTCATGTAATCCAGAGTAGAGTTTTCTCCTATTAATCGTAAAATAACGATTTTATCTAACTTCGAAAGCCGTTCAACCGCCTCACACTGTGAAAGCAAAAATCTTGTTCTACCTGTAACCACATATACATAAAAGTAAGAAAAATATTTCCATTTTATGTAATTAAAATTTCAGTATTTATAAGAAAAGAGGCAAAAGTAATAAATACTCTCTGGAAAGCTTGCAGCTGAATCCATTATGAAAATTCAGGCTTTGAATAATAATCTGTTGCGAAACGGTCCTTAAATGTATCCTTCCTGGATTCTATCTCCACAAATTCCAATATTGCATATCCTCACACAAGCTTTTAACAGTTCATCAGTTCTATACAATTTCAGATTTTTAGCATTATTAACTCTCCAAGTGTATAGTTATTTTGATCTAATAGCTTTAAAATCTTAAAATTTATCTTTTAAAGTAAATAATAGGAAATTTTTCGTATTTAATCAAATATTTTGCCCCTGGTAGTTTAAGAAATTATACTCATAAACATAAATTATCTGCCTTTGAACTGAACATGAGGAACGGAGAATGCCGACTCAATCGCTTAGAATATATGAAGAGATTCTGCATATATTGAGAGATTACAACAGAGGCACTACAGTTAGCAACAATTCAAGTCGGCATACAGACAGAGTAGCTCTATGTATCCCTCCGCCCAGTTAAATAGTGCCAGCTATCCCAAGTAGCACAACTTGCCATACGATATTGTAAAATGAAGATACAATATCGTTCGTTATTATACAAGAGATAGCGGTAGTGTGCAGCATCATTCGAATTGCGATTATTGTACGACATCATTCAAATTGTACGATATATAATTCCTCCTGGGGGTACGATTCTTATATATTTTAAAGTAATTAATATATTTCAACATATTTTAGATTTAAATACCAATTTTTATTGTTCCTTATAATGAAATGCTCTGTTTGAAATGAAAGCATTTTATTTCATTGGCAACATTGTCTTCTAATAATGCATTTCTAATCGGATATGATGCTGATAGAATTCATAGAGCATTTCATCAATTCCATACTCTACGGCACTTTGAAATTTGTATTATGTAATTCAAAGGTGATATAGCAACTATTACCTTTTCTACTTATTATTGCCAAGTTAACCTTTTTAGACGCAGTGGTTGCAAAAGAGGACACCAAATTTAAAATTTTCTAAAAAAGTTCATTTCCACTTTGAAACCCGGAAAATTGCAGAAAAAGGCTGCTGACAGTTCTCCTTTTAGAATGTAGATGGCAGAACAGTGAAATTTAGCTTTTATTTTCGAAAAATTATAGATTTAAAATGCCCAAATTTCTTGACTTAGAGATAGAAATTTTTTTCAGTTCTTGACCTTCACAATTTTAGCAAATTTACTCGACAATTTTCCTCCAATATTTTAGAAGTTTCATGATTTTGTGTAAAACTTTATATTATCTTTTCAGCGTATCAAGATGGATGTGTCCAAAGGGGTCCTCATATGAGGGGGTGTACCCAAAGACGGACAACGAAACGACCCCTCCACAGGAATAGGTGTTTTGTTTTTGTAAATTCTATGTCTAAACAATAAACTAAGCCCATTCATTATGTTTTTTCATAGTATTTAAAAAGAATTAATGCTTTGCGCCGTAAAGGGTTAAGACGTTACAGATTGGAATTTATCTAATACCTTGCACTTTCATTATATTTTCAAAAGGTATTTGAGGCAGACACTAACTGCTTCTTTTGTGTACCAAAAACATGTTTTGAATGAAAAAGTAAAATGTCCCGCGTTTCTTCCGAAAAGAAGACGATACTATTCTGAATCTTGCTATTTTATAATAGAATGCAAAGGTATGGATAGAGAGAGAGAGAAATGAAATAAAATGTGTCTTCCACTGCTACATTTCTAGTCGGATGCGATGCTAAAATAAGTATAAACCACTTTAAGAAATATGCAGATCGGTCAGAATGCATTTATGTATCGGGTTACTTTGATAGAATTTCAAAGAAGGCTTTTGCCTGAAAAGCTTCTCGAATATCTACCGAGGGAATACATCGAATTTTTTGCATAACAGAGACTAGTTATAAGGACTTTTAAGGATGACTAAAAGGAAATAATTTCTTTCAGAAGCAGTTAGAAATATTTTGAGTCTTGATGAAACACTTTCTGAAGGAGGTACATTTCTCACTGCTAAGTTGAAAATATTTTTGAATTGAGTAGTATTTAAGGTGTGGGAGACTGTGTTCGGAGACATTTTTTTGAAAAATAAGGTATATATATTTTTTAATGTTATTTTTCAACTGCATATGTTTTAAAACTATGAAAATATTGTAAAATTAGGCTTTCAAAATAATATTTGTTTTAAAAAATCTGAGAAATTTGAATTAAAATGACTAAAATATTTGCCTTACGCTAACAGCCATAGACAAAATCATATTCTAAATATACATAAATCCTTGTAGGAGTACATTTTTATGACAGTTATTTGTGTTATGATATAAAATATTTCTTGTACTTCAAAATAGTTTTAAGATATAACCGAACATAGTTACTAAACTGGTAATTTTTCATAAAAAAAATGCTTTTCGTTTCTATTTAAGCAATTAAAAAGAATATTTGATTTTAAAATTGACCTTAGTTTTTAGAGGAAAACATCAAGTATATTACGGAAAACAATCTCAGAAAATTTCATATCAATACTCGAATAACTTTTTGAGAAATCATTGTTACGGTCGACAGTTTTCCTCAAAAATATCATTTCTCAGAAAACACATTTAAAGTTTTCATGCTACATAAAATATTGCTTAAAGTTCGGTAATAAAACAGCTGTAACTCCATTTGTAATTCACGTAGAGTAAAAAGTGAGACAGTTTTAGGAAGCTGATTAAACAAGCTACAAAATTAAGTCATAAAAAGTATTTTCATAATTTCATCCAAAACGACGATTTCAAACCAGTCGGATACCTTAAAGAGAAATTTATGTCCGTTATTATTATGAATGGAATAATGCAGGGACATTTCCAAAGGTTCCAAGAAGCATTACGAGAAGAGAACGCCAATCATAACAAATAAATTTTATATTGAAAAATATTGTTGGTAACGTCGTATGTGCTATCTGATGGGTGATGTTTATACTAAAGTACAGGTGTAATGTTTTAAAAATAAAAACTGCGCTTTTAAAATATCACAAGACATTTATTTAAAGACCCAAGACGATACAAATTAATATTTAACATAAAAAACAAATTTAGAATAATAAAATATTTCATGAGTTATCAAAATTATAAATTAACCCAAAATCAAATTCAGTCCGTTACATAAAATCACAATTACCGACATCCAAAATTTAAAATATAGCATCTTAGCCTAATTTAGGCAATTAGCAGTCATTGTAGCGACTCCGATAGAAAAACACACACTTCAGAACAACATTCTCGGCGAAGAAACCCAGGTCTCTTCACTTCGTTTCCTTTAGGGAAGAAAGATTAGTTCGAGCGAAATAGTTCAGTATTCTGTCTCAGCTCCAGTGGGATGGGCTAGCTCGGAATATAGCGGGCAGGACGGTACACAGGGTTTACGAGAATGGACCTTATGCATGTGACGTCACATCCTCCGACACGTGACCTGCCGGAGGCAGCCATTGGTGAGTCTTAAACAGCTGACTCAGAACTGCTTTTATTTCTGAGTTGCTTATAGGCCGATCGTTTTGTTTATTCCTCCACAGCTGTTTTTCTATACTCTCGAACCCAAAGGGTGCATAAGGTCCATTGTTAAATGCATTTCAAAAATTAATTTAAAAAACTAATATTGTTACAAGTATGGTTTTTCTTTTAAATGAGAGAGCATTTTAAAAAGTTCTTTTTCAGATAGGTGGCGTACTAATGCGACGTTCTAGATTTGCTACAGCGAGTGATTTCCTTTCGCAATGCTTACCGATCGTCAGAAGCCATGCGCGTTTTCTGGCTTGCTTTTTTAGTTTATCTTGAATATCTCGAAACCTCTTCAATTTTAGAATTAAAATCGATTTAGCAAATTAAAGAGCGTAAAATTCCCTACAAATAAATGCTTTTATTTTTCTTCTGCTTCATTATTTTTGCATGTAATGGTTCTCAAAAACTGGAGATTTCCAGTAATTTACGAGCACCTAAACCACCGTAACGACTCGTTGCCAATCTAAAAGAACTTTTTAAAATGCGCTCTGATTTAAAAAATCGTAGTTGTAACATTATTAGTTTTTTAATTAATTTTTGAAATGTGGAAATCTCGGACGCCCTATAGATTGGACTACGCTAGCCATCATTTTTCTTATTCAAACACGTAGGACAAAATTATTGTGTGGATAAAAGGGCATACAGCATAAACCGTGCTGCTCCTGTCCTACTTAGGCATCTAGGGACCTGTGAATGACAGTCGCTGCAAAAGCTCGAGTACTGAGGCCGGAGTCCTAACGGCCAACAAAGGCCACTTCCCGATCCCTCCCATAAGAGGTACGAACTATTTAGTGGAGGGGGTAACACAACCCCACCATTGCTGTACGCCTGGGAGAACCCGCTTACTGATCCGGCGGCTTCTCACACACGTACTCGTGATGCCCCCGGAGGGCACGCATGTAAGGAAAATCGCTTTCTATACTCAGGCAAATTTGTTCTCTCGTTTCCATTACTTTTCGTGTACTAAATCCATATCGGTCATCTCAGCATTATGAACTACTTCAACCTACTTTCTCTGCGTCTTTAAGTTGAACAATAATGGGTTGAATTGTTCAGTTATCTTCTGGCCACAAATGTCCCTTAGCACGTATAAAATATGTTTCAGCCTATAAGTTCCTGTATAAAACTGATTTGTTTCCGTACACATGAACGATACTCAGTTTGTCGGGAACTTTGTAATCATACTGCATACATTAAAAAATAAATGCTTTCTAAATACAAAATATAGCGGTAGTTTTCATATGATGCACTTAAAATTACAAAAATGAAGTCAAAAACCCAAATTATGGTACTACTGCCAAAACTATTAAAATTGGGATTTTTTCTCACTAACTATATACCTATACCACCTCACCTAATTTCAAAAATAAGGTCCAATTTGACGCAAAATTTTTGCATTTTTAACTTTTGCCTTAATAAAATTTCTGAGTTGTAAGTTAATGTTAGAGAACGGGAAAAAGTCGGAATATTTCAAGGTTTTTAGGATCCCCTCCACCACCACCACCTAGAACATACACAGAAAATTGATGCAAACTTCCAAATACTCTTTTCGCATGCAAATAAAGAGATTAAAACAGTTTCTAGCTTTCCGCAAATTAATCGGAGATTCAGCGGTTTTTGGTCTTGGTTTCCTGCCATAAAACCAATACTTTGTCATTTTTCTGATTTTCCTGCAGTTGCAGTTAGTTCAATAAGATATAAAGAAGTTTTTGTATTACAATATATGTATTTACATGAAGTTTCTTTCCTTCATTGACTATTATATAAATTCGTTACCATAACTTACATTTATATGAAAATTAAATTTAACTTTTACAATGGATATAATTTGTTTGAGAATTATAATTTCAGGTTCGTTAAGTCAAAAATTAAAGCCTCTTTTGGCGTCTATCAAGGTGGGTTATGACTTAATTTATTATAAATATGAATGTTTCTTCAGACATTTTATATATATCACATATAGTAATATATATTCACTTCAAATATATTTGAGTCTTTCGATAAATATAAATCTAGCTGATTTGCATCATTAAAAATTCATTGTAACTCAAAACTGTTACTGTATTTGTAGAGGAATTCATCCTAATGAGATACCACATGCATTCTTGCGAAACTCCTGGGAAATTTTTCGATATCATTTCCGAAGTATTTACTTCACATCGAAGTCGGACTAATCGCTAATCTCTAAAATTTATTTGAGTTTACAAAGATTGTGAAATCGCAAGATGGAAGATCCTGTCCGTACGGTGTTCATGAAGGAGATTCCATTTCATTTGGCCGTTTGTGAAAAGCAATAACTATGGAATGTTTTCCGGATCCCATTAACTCCGATTTCGACAAATGTGGTTAGCGTTTTTCCATAACGTTCCAGCTTTCCTGGTTCGATGCACAGAGTTCAAAATACCGCTTTCGTTCCTCAATGCTCACTGGAAATGTGATGAGTATAGCGGAACATTTATCGATGTTCCTTTCCACATTTTTTGGAACATAGGATACCAAACCCATTTCTTAATGTGAAATCCTGATGAAAATAGGCATAGACGAACTGCAAAATTGGAATTCCAACGAGGTTGATTTTGGAATGGATGGCCATAAAAATGAAATACGATTCTTCGAGGCGGGCGATAAATCTGTATGGGCGGGAGGACCATTGGGAGGGGAAAGTGCTTGGGAGTTGTGCTCAGACTGGCGGAATCACGGCGGAGAGTCCCCTCTAAAAGTGTGGAAAAGGGACTGTCCTCTCTGAAACGCGAAAATCCCTCGTGTGAGGATGGAGGAGAAGGGGGTATCGAAGCTGTGGTAATGCGCTTTGGAGCACCCGTGAATGACTTGCCTAAATCTATCAACTTGAATCTGAGGTATACAAAATAGTTGCTGGTACAAATGGAGTAGAACAGTGTGGTCGTCAGTGCCCAGCTTAATGTTAATGGTGTACCCAAGTAATTTCTCTTTCTGCATACGGAAAATATTTAAGCAAACCATCCTACATCTCATTTCTGTGTCAGTATTTTCTGAGATTGCAGACTGATTTTTTTTATTTTGCTATCAATGTCCTAAGTGTCGGTGTCTTGCTCCAACCTTTGGCTCATTTCTTATTAACCAATTCGTATAAATTAGCTTCTCTACTGTCATTAAAATTTATAAGGTAAAGATATTTATCTGAAATGGAATTGTTATTACTAAAATAGACCGCATTAAATACTTTTCACTGCTTTTCTATCAATTCTTGCAATTCCATTTTCTTGTAAGTATTATAGTCCTTAAAAAGTAAAACATCGTTTCAGGATTAAGCCATAAGAAATGCATTATAAAGTTGTTTTTCATATATCATCTGCGATTTGAACCGATGTTCCTAGAAATGGCGGGATGTTAAACACTTCATGACTGTAACATCATACAGATTAAATACAGGGTGGTAATGTTTGAAAAACAATCTAATAGATGGCGCTAACTGCGAGCAGTTGCGACCAAACTTGGTGCGCATAGTTATTAGAGCGGGCAATTTTATAGATGTGTATTTCGATAACAAGCGGTGAGTTTAAGTGTGTTGCCTGTTTGTGATTGTCACCAGCGAAAATGAATAAATATTCAACAGATATTCGAGTGATTATTGTGCTCAAAATAGCCAGATGCTATGAAACTGTAAAGTGAGTACAACAGGTATGGCAGGTGGAGTTTCACAATAGAACTGGCCGGACAAAAGGACCATAAAAATGGTAAGCCAATTTTTGAGTTTTCCCAATGCTTCGTTTTATTTTTCCCATCCACGTCTGTCAACAAAAATTTGTTTCAATCCTCTTCTATAGGCTGTATGACAAGTTCAAATGCACTGGATCGGTGCAAGACTATAAAAAGAAGTAATAGCCACGGCCACTGCTTCTGTATCCACAGACGAAGCAAACGAGCGAGTCGACGTTTTTGTTTGCTACAAATCACTTACTTATGCACTTAAACTCACCGCTCTCTAACTAAACACACATCTATACAATTGCCCGCTCTAGTGATCATGCGCACCAAGTTTATTTACATTTGCTCAAAGCTCGCGCCATCTATTAGATTGTTTTTCAAACATTACCAGGTGGCCCGCTGTATATCGTAAGATTAAATTCATAAATTGCTTCATTATTGATAAAGTAAAAAGGAATAAAAAGCAATGTCTCTGAGAAATCAGGACTGAAATGGATCAATAACTCTCCAAAAAATCAAACGAATTTATCAATACAGAATGCGTAGCGCCAACAGAACCGAGGTTGTTTTTCAAGCACTTGCCTAGGAACTCGATCTAATTTTTCAAACGTGAAATAATCAATTTCTAGATCATTTTACAACCAACGGGGCAATCTTCCTTTGACTTTATCGTATTATCTCACAATATGGCTCGTTTTTTATTTAACTTCGTCAAGCATTGAAGAGAGAATCAAGTATAGAGTCTAATTCAGAACTTTTTTCTTTGACCGATTGGCCCAAAATTTCACACAAGTCTACAATTTTACTGTCTACACCATATGCCAAATTTCACTTATGTAGCTTATTGCGTTTTCGAGTTATTAGCATACACAGGAGTCGCATTCGCATACACACGAATAAAAACATGACAAACAGACAGCCCTTAAACGAATTTAGTCCGAAATTTCATACAAATATAAAATTCTGTTAATAAAGTCATATGCTTAATTTCACATACCTAGCTCGTTGTGTTTCAGAGTTATCGTATTCACAAGCATATGGACGTAGAGCCAGACAGAATTCGAGATGATGGATTTAATCCGAAATTTGGTAGATATCCACAGTTTTAGTGCAAAGATCGTATTCCGAAGTTAATCAGTATTGCTCATTTCATTTGCGAGACGGAGGCCGCAGTGGCCTAGTAGTAAGATGTCGGCCTCGGAGCCGGAGGTTACAAGTTCGAAACAGTATTACACTGAAGATCCATCCGTATAGTTTCAAGTTCTAAACACTCTTACACTGAAGATCCATCCGGATGATTTAAAAGTCGAAACACTCTTACACTGAAGATCCATCCGAATGATTTCAGGTTGTAAACAGCATTACACTGAAGAAGCGTATATTGCGCCTGTAGCACCTTAAGTCAAATATTAGGTCCGTAGCACACTTGCTTATATTTCGTCACCAAGGGAGAGCAAAGCCGCTTCTAGGGCGTTTGAACCGGTTTTATTATCCCGCAAAGCGAAGATGGGAGCTTTCCAGCAAAACGAAAAAGATCCATCAAAGTTCATGGGCGTGAATAAATGAACCAATCAGGTTCGACGCGCCAGTGACGTCACTGAAAACTTAGGTGCGATTTTCGGGCTACACAGAAGCCATTCCAAAACGTGTTAATATCTTAAATTTTTATTGAAATAAGGTAGATGATCCAGTTTTTGCCACAAGAGAAAATTTGAATTGGAATTTTCACAGTGGATGACTGGTTTAAGTTTTTTAAGTCGTACTAACACTATTCTTTAATAAATTTTGTTGCCTGTTAATTCAAAAATCTTTTTCTGGAAAAAATTATATTTTGAGTTATGAATTTTTAAATAATATATCTTAATTTGTACCAGTTTTGGCCACATAAATATCATGCAATATAACAGGCATTTTACTGAATATTGAGCAAAAATACAACATTTCATGCAGTATGTATTTTATTACATTTTCCTTCTTTATAAGTCAGTTTTTCGTAGCGTATAAAATAACTGAATATCAAATTTCTTACTTTTTAATCATCAAAGTGTGTCAAAGTTTTAGATTATTTGTTTGAGATTTTTCTTGTTTATATTTCATAAACATTCAGTGAATTTCTAATTCTTATATTATAGCTATATTAAGCAGATATTAAATAAAATAATATGATTCTTGGAAAAAATTAATGTAATGTAGTTTGTATCTAAGGATATTATACATAAATTAAGTCTTAAATGATATAAAATTTATTAAAAAAGAGGCTAGTAATAAAAGCATAAAAGCATTTCCATAGATAACCAATCTTTTTTAAATGTTCAAGATATTACGATGAAGCTACATTTTCACAAAAAACAGGAGATTTTCAGTGACACAGAAATCTTTTGGTGTGTAATTTTCCAAGTTTCATTAATCTTGCATTATAAGTATGCATTGAAGCCATGGATAAACAAATATGATGCATTCTATGTTTGATGCTATTAAAAAATGCTTTGTCGCTTGTTACTTAAAAATAAATATTAAAAAAAGTATAGATAATTAATAGATTTAGAGTGAGTGTAATATAAATCTTAACATGTAGAGAATATGTATGCATTTTTTTTCAAGCGAAAAAAAATGTTCTTTGAGAATAAACATTCAAAATTTACAAAAGTGGTCCATTATACCCTGGTCTCCTCTATACATAATAACAATTTTTTAAAGGGCTGAATTTATGTGCAAATACTTAAAGCATCCCTTTAGGAAATAAGAAAAAAACCCCAATATTCTCTAAAGATAATTAAGTTAGAATTAACAGTTATTTCTGACAGTCGGACGATGACAGATTGCAACACCTGTGAGTACTTGATACTTGTTCATGCATTTAATTTTCTTACAAGTCGCATGTTAAGGAAAAATGTACGAATCATATTGTAAATTACTAAAGAAGAGTTTGTTTAAGCTGTAGGAATGCATCTTATTGGTTAATATCAAATCAGTGGCTAATTTCTGGACATATAGTTGCGTTTTGTCCAAAACTGGTACAGTTTTCAAAAGTTGGAGCATCTAACCTTTATCTTTTTATTTAGTATGTATACATTTCTTTAGGGATTTTTTTGCCTTTTAACTATGTTGGTAAATTATATAAATAAAGCTGAAACACCAATTTATTTGAGTGCTGTAGAAATCAAAACAATTGAAAATATTTTATTGAATTCGTTTCGCAAATACTATGTGTCTGCACATTCACGATAATTAATTCTTGACCGTTTTCAATTTTTTAGAAAGTTTCAGACGGTGAGAGGATTTTTGTGAATTATAATATTTTATATACGTCATTTTTACGTTAAAGATTTTTCTTCTTTTTTGTTCCTTCTGTTTTAAAATCACCCCATCATCATCACCACTAAAGCGTAAACCAAAGTGTATTGGTATCCATGAAGACAAAAGCAATAAACGACAAGTGCGAAGTCCAACGCGGAAGTGAAAGGGCATCGAAAATAAAAACACCAAAAAAAAAAACTATTTGCATCACCTAAAGGCAATTACACATTGCAACTGTCTTTTGGGGGGGTTGTCAGATCGTAAAGAAGGGGCGTCCAACCCTCTTCGGTCAAGGACACATTTAAGGAGAAACTGTCCATCGAATACTTGCTCTCCCTTGGTGACGAAATATAAGTAAGTGTGCTACTCCCTTTAGGGAGACAAACGTCATCCCGCTGGTGTGGTGCGGAAGTTTAGAGAGGGGGAGCCAGCTCTGGTATTGTCCTCGCCATTTGTCTGCGGTTCAAAATGACATGGTTCATCCCAAAATAGCCCTCAAGTTGCATCAAATGGGACGTAAATGTAACTAAACTAATAGTTTTCGAGTTATCGTGTTCGCAAAGATACAGACATAATTCCAAATATTAATATTTCGGACTCAAGAATGCATTAAAAGTGGAGATTCGTGAATATCTCGAGTTGGAACTTGACGATTGCAATAATTTTCCTTCGTATATTCTCTAAAGAAAAAGTAAAAAATTAAGTATAAATTCCAATAGCGATAAGAATTTATTTTCCTTCTAGTCATATCCATACACTTCTAACAATAGAGTTGGCAATTTGTCACTATTTCTGAAGCCCACCAAACCCGGCATCAATACGAAAGGCGAAATCCTCGCACGGGGAATGAGGCAACCGCAATTCTTCTACCCAATTAACCAGGAAGCTAACAGCATCGCGGCGCTCTGCACCAGTCCATGCATCTCAACAGATTTGAATTGAGGTCCCAAAGCTCTCCGAGCTCCATTCCAACGAAGCGCAACTGGGACATTAGAGCTTTACGACTCGGAAATGGATAACTGCGAGTCCGGGCTTTCCAGAATCCGGTCTGCAGTCCTAAGTCAGGCGTTTATGACCCCTTCCTGACAGGCCGGATAGCGCGTTGTCATCCCCTATGGAGGTATAAACACGCCGGCACATGCGACAGAATATGCTAACAGAATGGCTTTCCGTGCGGGTCGTTTCCTTGCCTCCACGAGACGCAGATGGGGTCCTAACTCACTTAAAAAATGTGCTTTCTGATTCCTTTCGAAAAATTTCGGGAAACTGGGAAAGGCCAGTCGTTATTTAAAATTCAGGAACTCTGGATTTTTAGGAGGCCGGAACTCTGAAGTACTGCGGAATCTATGAAATATGGCGGACTGGGAGATCCGGGAAGGAAGATTTTAGGATCTATGGCGATGTTTGCTTTTCTTTTGCCAAGAGATGCTTTAAGATCAAGTGTCTGTTGAAACTTTTATTTCGAGAAGAATATCTTTGCATATTTCAGCATCAGTGGTTGTAACACGTATGCATAGCTGTTGATTTGTAAGCAATGAACTGAAATTGATTTATTATGTCGTAAATTTTTCAATGATAAAGGGGCGTTCGAAAATTTTGGCATATAAATGTTCTTTTCCTTAAGAGGATATAAATCGTCCATTAGGTTTTAAGGAAACCGATTTTATTTAATGAAAGGTTTTACGCATTTCACCTTATAGAAAATGCACTAAACACTTCATATTTTTCATTCTATTTTTAAATGAATTTATAAATTTTTGTATTCGCTACAATTTAGTTTATTTGCTGTTGAAAATTAATAACGCGAGTTTGCACTGGATTTCCTAAAATAGCAAAGGTTATAAAAAGTTCCATTCATCCTTCAACACACTACTTTTATTTATCTTCAATAGCAAAGTAAATGTAATGAATGCATGAAAAAATTAAAAATTGAGTTTTGAACTTCATTTTAATTAGATTTAGTTTATCGAAACACTGTTTCATTGAAAATTTCTTTACACAAAAACTTCTTCTATTAAAGCGAACAGTTTAAGTCATAAGTTAAATGATAACGAGTGATTTGTATAACGAGGGATTCGCATAACGAGTGATTCGCATAACGAGTGATTCGCATAACGAGTGATTTGCATAACGAGAGATTCGCATAACGAGCAAAATAAATTGCTTAACGAGCGACGTTTCTCATAACAAGTGACGAGGAGAGGGGAATTCCCGGATTTTGCGCCTGCTACTGTCATGTCCAATGGGCTTTTATTTTGCTTTAATTCTTATCAAACTAGGTGTCTAGTGCTTGTGCGTGAACTTTTAACTGTAACGTGTTTTAACTGTTAATCGAATGAGATCCTTTGTTTTGATTTCTTTTTTTCTAATAATAAACGTTTTGAATGGAACGAATGACTTTGGTTATTTTCAATTTTGATTCCAGTGATATTTAAGACCATGGGTTTTTAAAAAGTATTTTTCTGCCGTGCATTTATAGTTATTGAAGCGCTACGTCACAAATGATGTGACGTATTTGAGTGATGTAACGAGTTGAGTGACGTATTTGAGTCAATGACGTAATTTAATTGGCTCATTTCTTTTAATAAATCAGTGTTTAGCTCTCATTCCTCTTTTCGTTTCTGAAACTCCTATCCGCATTCCATGCCGGTTGATTCTGCACAGAAGATAAGATGATTCAGGCTCCTTAACGATCAGACATAGAATTTTTTTGAATAAACGTTATACATAAAATTTTTTGAAAATTTTCTTTTGGCATGAAACACATTATCGTATTTTACATTGATTTCTATGGGAAAAATTGTTTCGCATAAGCTTCTGGAGAGAATTATGCTCGTTATGCGAGGTTCCACTGTATTCTATATATTTGCAAGTATAGCTGGTTTAGTGGTAATGTTCCGGGTTGGTATGCAGAAGGACCCGAGTTCAAAGCTTGCTGAAAGTAGATGCGTTCAAAAAGTAACCAAAGTGTTGCCCAGAAGTTCAGCAGTTCGGAATTAAGTTACCTCTATTTAACGAAACTCTATTTTGCGAACTTTTTCTTGGAACCAGAACATTTTGTGAATTTCTTCGTAAAATAACCTCCAAATAGCGAAGTGAATTCTTTATTTAACGAACTTTTGCTTGTGATCCAATATTTTTTTCTCCCTATTTCTCAAAATATTTCTAAACATTTCAAACTTATTCTTTCTTTTAACACATTTTATGGTTATCAATTACCTTGAAGCTGGAAAAAGTGAAAGTGAAAGTGCTTGATCATCAAAGAAAAAAAAATTCTTCATGAGGTGGATAAAGGCGTGAAAAAAAAAGGATATTGCCTTAAAATTTGATATTCGTCCAAACAGCTTATCAACCATAATAAAAAAAATCGTGATAAGATACAAAATTATGATTCATCGAATTCTTGTTCAAAACGTTTAAAAGCACGTGTCTATGAAGATGTGGATGAGGCAGTTTTGAAGTGGACAGTGTGAAAAATAAAAATAATACAGCGATGAATTGCGATGAAGAGGAAGATGATGAAGATGGCAATGATCATGATGCAGAAATCAACAAACCTTCGTATGATGAAATGCTAAAATTCATTAGTTTTAATATAAAATTATTTTTTAAATTGGAAATACAGATTATTTCCGGATAATGTTTTGTTTTATTCTTGTATTCCTTGCAGATTTATTTTTGATGGGTAAGATATATAAAACGAATAGATATTAATTTACAAAATAAAGCCGTGATTAATTACTTTTTTAATAAGATTTAGTGTTTATGAATTTAAAATCTGTTTTGTGTAGTTTAAAGTATTTTAAAAGGTGAATCTCTATTTAACGAATTTTCCATATAACGAAATTTTTTTCGGGATTTAGCGACTTCGTTAAATAGATGTCCGACTGTATTAATATTTTTGCACGGGGACATGGGGCGGCGTTCTATATTCTATATATAAACAATTTTGAGTTTATAATTAAACTTGAGAAACACTATTTTAAGAAATTTTTTTCCATTTCTAGTAGAAAATTTGAGCCGCACATGTTTTTCATTAAGCATCAAATGAAAAAATAAATTTTCTACCGACTCTTTCCTAAAATATTTATTTCTATTGAATGAACTGGTGAATTTCAAGCAAAATTCATTTGTTTCTTTATCGTAAGTAATATTTAACTTTCATGTCCTATTCATTTTCTTATTTAAAAAAAACAACCAGATTACTCGATACATTGAAATAATGTTAGATGTAACTTTGTTATTTTTCACTAGCTTTCACTCGATTCCAATAATAATTGGAGTTGACTTCAAATTAGAAAGAATGTTATTTTTTTTCATTCATGCTGTTCACGAAGAATTCATTTTCAAATAATAATGATTCCTTGTATGTTTATTTCAGCGATATTGAAATACGAACTATTCCATTACCAGCGTTGAAATCTGAGATAATGAGGGAAAGGTTTTAATTATGAAACATCTTCTCCTTCTAATTATTTTGAAAATTCAAGAAAGGACATTTTTCTCATTAATTTATCATCCAAAGACAAACTTGAAACAGATTGATTTGTGATACAGCACAGAAGTTCGTTTCCAATTGCATCTTTCATAAAGAAAATAAAGTAACTAATAAATAAATCGGAGAAATAATATTTGTTTCCTTTTATTTAATTAATAGAAACATATTTCGAAAAGAATGTTATATGATATCTCATGTCATAAAAAGGTGGAACAAAACTGGATGAAAATTGCGAATTTGTTTAATTGTGTTTGATTTAGTTTTCGATGCTGCTCAGCGATGGAAGATCAAATCAACTGTCTTTTAAAACAAGAATACATTTTATAAGTTGCTTATGGAATATCACATGCAAAGCTCTTTTTTTCGATACTTTTAATTCTACAGTAGTATTAAAGTTCAGGGGCCAAGCAATTCAATGTATATAACTATACTGCCTGTTTTGTTAATTTCACTGTATGCGCTTTCATTTATTACCTACTATAGATACAGTATGCAAACATTCAATAAGAAAAAATAAAGCAAAATTTTAAAAAAATTTTAAGTTATTTATAAAAGAAAGCAAAATTTAAAACTGGAACAAGAAAAAAATTTTATATTATCATTATTTATATTATTATTATTTTTATATTAAGCTCTGTCTTAGCCTAAAATAGGCCTGTTTCTTACAGAAAATCCCCTAAATATTCTTTTGAATCCCTTGAAAAAGTGAACTAGAATGGATTCCTTGTTTGCTTTTCGTTTACTTCAAATTACTCTAAGATTGCTTGTATTACTTTCTTTTTTCAATTTTAGCTTTATTGGTATATCTGTCTACTATAGATACAGATACTTTATTGGCTTCTCTTACTTTTGGGAAGAAGTAAAAACCATCAAGTATAAATAAATTTAACAATAGCATCATAAAATGATATGAAGCCTGTATACAAAGAAAAAACACATAACTTAAATTTCATCTCGTGAATTTTGCATTCAAAAATTCGAAATTCTTCAATATTTTAGCAATAAATGTGGAGACAATAAAAATCCGGATGAAAATTTAGTAATATTTCAAAATTTAAAATTATATTCAAGCATCTGAATTTTTGAAAAGCGTACAACACTCTCTTTGTAGAAGAGAATTGTATAAAATCGATGTCAGATCAGCTTCTTCTTCTTGAAAAAATTCATTTTCTTTTAATAATTGATATAAGTTAAGATGTAAAGTAAACATACATTGAAACGAAAATAAAAATAGAATTCAAAGCACAATTGAATAAGGAACAACAACAGAAAAAAAGTGAAAAGACAATCATTAAATAAAAAGTCAATAAAAAATAAAGATAAAAACTTAATACTATGTCTTGATATAAAATTATATTCACGTATTTGACTCGGCAAAACAAATTCTTCACTCTTCCTGTAGAAAAATGTTGATTAAAATCTATTTCGGTTTCAATAACATTTCCTGAAGAAACTATTTTCATTTATTTCTATAAGAGGAAGTATAAGCAAACATACAATGAAACGAAATACTTCAAAGTAATAGAATCCAAATTGCAAGATAAATGAATTAAAGAAGAAATTATAAATAAATGTGAATCCGAAAGAATATTTCCACATGTAAAGCCTGAAAAAAGCACTTCTACATGATCTTTTCTAGAACAATATTGAGCAAAATCCTTGGAGTTTCCTCATGCATTTTGACTTAAAAAATTATTTTATCACATCTTCTTCACATAAAACTGTGTTAGTCTTAGTAAACATAAAAAAGTCACGAAACGAAAGAAAAAAATACCAGATTTCTGCAAGGGAAGCTACAAATATCTATTCATTGCGTTAGAAGAAAAAACTACGATTGCAGAAAAAAGAAAGAAATTCTAGGGAACACAAATAATGCAGTTAGGGTTAATGATGTCAATAAAGTGTGACTTTTCTCGCCGAAAAAGACAAAAGACTTTCCCATTCTTCTTTTTGCTCTTATTATGTCTGAAGCAGTTAATCGAAAAAAGTGGAGAAAGAACACGATCCTCGACGTCGATTTCTGGAGCGGAGCGGATAGAACTGTATTGTGTATTTTAAGACGTTCAAAAATAATTTTCTTGACCTTCGCCTTTTCTAAGTAAATAAATGAATCCTCTCTTCTCACATGTCTTTTGGAGTTCGTATCTTGGAGTATGAAAAATTAGGCAAAACAATAACTAATGCTTATTCTATAAAATATGTATTGCTATTTTGGAAGAAATTTAGTTCGATTATGCTTCAGATGAATCACCTTGCATAAATTATATATTTTTACTTTTACATTTTCTTTCAACTACAGGACGATAAATAATCGTTTCCTACATAATTCTTTATAGATGTCTATTCTCATTTTATTCGAGGGATTCACATTCTGTTTTGAAGATTCAAGTTGGCTATTTAGGGACAACTGTTATTTTGAGCATGTTCAGATGATGACGAGAATATTTGCTCAAGTAGCACAACATATTGTTCAATATCAAACAATATTATATAACATTGTACAATATTATAGAATATTACGAATATTGTTCTATATCGTACAATATTGTTCGATATCAAACAATATTATATGGCATTGTACAATATTTTAGAATATTGCGAATATTGTTCTATATCGTACAATATATCGTACAATATTGTTCGATATCAAACAATATTATATGACATTGAACAATATTATAGAATATTGCGAATATTGTTCTATATCGTACAATATTGTTCGATATCAAACAATATTATATGACATTGTACAATATTATAGAATATTGCGAATATTGTTCTATATCGTACAATATTGTTCGATATTAAACAATATTATATCGCATTGTACAATATTATAGAATATTGCGAATATTGTTCTATATCGTACAATATTGTTCGATATTAAACAATATTACATGTCATTGTACAATATTATAGAATATTGCGAATATTGTTCTATATCGTACAATATTGTTCGATATTAAACAATATTATATGACATTGTACAATATTATAGAATATTGCGAATATTGTTCTATATCGTACAATATTGTTCGATATTAAACAATATTGTATGATATTGTACAATATTATAGAATATTGCGAATATTGTTCTATATCGTACAATATATTTGTGCTACTAGGGTGAAAGAGCATCCACTCTGCAAACTTGAACGCCACAATTACGTGATGAGGTTCTTTCCACAACTGCAGACTGAACGCTTCCAAGGTGCCCGCCAAACACTCAATTGGCGGCTTATCGTTGGCGAAGAAACTGAATTTGTTATATTCATCCTTTTAAGAAAGAATTGTAAAAATACTATTCTACTATAAAAATAATAAGTTAATCTAAAAATGCTACCTCTTCCGCCCAACTTTATTATTTTGGATTTATTCATTTCCTCCAAATTAAAGAGAGGGCAGAATCTGACTGGGAAAAATCTTGCACCATTTAATGCATGTGTGTGTAAAAAGTTCCTATTTAAAAAATGGTAAATTATGCCGCCATATTTTATTTCGTTTCCTATTTTCTCGGAAATGTTTATTCACATGTTTTAAAACTTTCTCTAATGTTACTTGAGTAAATAATAAAAAAATGGAGGATAAAATGAAGCAATCAAAGTTGGAGGAAATAATCAAAATTGTTTGCCCCCTATGGCAAAAAGAAAGTTTGGAATAAAATTATCAATTCTTTTCAGCAACATTTCGTCATTTCGACACTGGTAATAAAGACACAAAGCATTGCCGTTATATTTCAGTACCAGGCATAATAAGTAGTATATGAACCAATGAGTGAGTTCTCTCTGTTTCCAAAGATTTCAAAATTAGCAATTAAATGACACATTGATTTTCTATAAATTCCATCAACTAATTATGAACAAGAAATAATGACAAATCGATAAGCAAAAGCTGGACGCAGGTAGTATTATTTTCTAGGAAGAAAATTAGTAAGAAATACATTTGACAGAAAAACCGAAAGTCAAATTCAAGAAAAGATGGCATAGTACACTTTGAATAATACAATTCATGACCATTTTACCCACCGCAAACAAAAATTATTTCTAGGGAAATGCTCTATTTAGATTTATTTCTAGACGCACATTCTGATTGTTGTTTATTATTTCAAGAAGCTTGGCACAAGCTAGATTTTCGTGTTAAAACGGAATCGCGAAATAGATTATGATCATTATAACGTCAAATTTAGCTGTATCCTATATCCTCATGTAGCTCATCGCCATAATTCCTTCGCCGTTATTGCATTCGAGTCCCCCTGTAACGGCTTTCTATAATCCAGCAATCAGGATAATAATTCCGAATGTTATGCTTGCTCAAGCAATAATTTTCTGTAATCAAGCATAGGTCTGAACATAAGATGAAATAGTAAGAAACAGAATATGATGTTTCTCCAGAAATATTTTGCTGCTTTATTTATGAACAATTCTCTTTGATGCGGAAGGGTTTTTGACGTAAATTTACGTCCATCCATAGTGTCGGGAAAAGAAAAAATTATGTCGGTTTTCGTGGTAAAGTTAAACGCTTATTGCTCCCAAATAACATAGAGAGTTGGTTTTAGTTTCATTTAACAGAGAAAGGTGGGCATTAATGATTGCAAAGAGAATTTTAGAATTTGGAATTACGGTTTACTCACAGTCGAGTTGCAAAGTTGGTGAAGATGACGAAGAATTTTGATTACGTCACAGCGACCGATGCGCGAGCACGCAGTGACATCCTAGCTTACCGCGCTTTCTCATACTTAAATGTCTGACGGCCTCATTCGCTTGCTGCAGTCGGTTGTGAGAGGTATATTAACTGAATTTTCCAAATTTTGTTAAGAGAAGGCATTTGATTTTCGTAAACATCCTTTTAATCTCAATATGGTTCTTACAAACTATCCAAGTAAATTAGGCAATTCATTCATCGATCTTACGTTGACGCGAAATATTACTCCAGAATTGTTGAATTACGGTTGCTATTTCTCGTACCGTCGTCCGATTTTACATAAGATTGCTACTAACAGAAATTGCATGCAATATTAATAATATGAATAAATATATTACATTTGAGAACAAGAATTTTTTTCGAGAACCAAAATCACGAATCAGTCACATAAATTGAGAGTTACAAAGAGCTATTCCAGTCACGTAATCACAGAGTCACAAAGAGTTACTTCAGTCACATAATCACAGAGTCACAAAGAGTTATTTCAATCACATAATCACAGAGTCACAAAGAGCTACTTTAGTCACATAGAGCTACTTTAGTCACATAGAGCTACTTTAATTACATAGAGCTACTTTAGTCACATAGATCTACTTTAATCACATAGAACTACTTTAGACACGTAGAGCTACTTTAGTCACATAGAGCTACTTTAACCTTCCATCGGGCGCTCATATGCAAGAGATACTTGCATTGTGCATCGTATTACACTTTTTCGTCGTTCTTTTATAAATTTAAATGCAATTTTTATTTATAAAATCTTTGTGTACTATTAAGCTAATAAATACAGATAACATAAATAAAAGCTGTATTTATTTTTGTAGAACAGCGCGATATATTTATGTAATACGATGCACGATATGTCGTAAAATTTGTGCAGGCGCGCCCGCTGGAAGGTTAATCACATAGAGCTACTTTAGTCACAGAAAGTCACAGTTGAGTAAGGTAAGTAAGTGTACGCCCCTCAATTCCAGAGGCCGTTTCGCAGAGACAGCCTTCCGTCATTTTTCTCGATATTCAGCGCCACCAGTGTTGCAGTCGCATAATAAGCAGTGCCGGAACATTGCAAAACAAGCAGGGCCGGAACATTGCAAGATAAGCAGTGCCGGAACATTGCAAAACAAGCAGTGCCTGGGTGACAAAAATCGTGCTAAAGATCGTTCTTAAGGAGGTTTCACAATTTTTTCTCGTCTATTTCTCTTTAAAAAGGCAGTGCCGGAATGGCTATCCCGTTCTAGAACTTCCTGAAAGCCACCCTTTGGACTTTGAGGTTCCTTGCACGAATACTTAGAGGAAGCACTGTAAATGAAAATCTAATAAATAAGTAATGAAGAAAGGGATATATACAACAATTTTTCTTATCTAAAAAGAAATACTTAACTTATAACACATCAATATAAAAGACAAATAATTATATTTTATTTCATTGCTTCAATTTCAGCAAATCAACTATTATTTGATTTAAATTTAAATCTTCGCATAATTTTTTTTCTTTAGGAAGCAGATTTGTAGAAAGTTAGGCTACGTAGTCTTTCTTATTTATTGTGGATTTTAGATTTTTATTATTTTAAGCTTTGGAAAACTACATTTAGTCTGAAGTGATTATCGGAATTGTTTATAAAATACTTAAGATTGTACTTAAATAGGGAAATACTTTTTTGGTGAGATTTTTAAGGCAATCTAATGGATACCCATCATATATGCCTTCAAAGAAAATGTTGCGGAAATATTTTATTTTTTTATAGAGTTCATTTTCTTTAATGTCCGCATTGCTTTCACTACATTTTGCTGTTAAATGCAAATCCATTCAAAATTATCTTACTTTGTCACATTCAACAGGATAAACTCTTATAAAAACTATTGTACAAGATTAAATGATTGGGTTGAGCTTTATTCTCAGTCAGAATATTCCAATTAATTAAATGTACGATGCGTAATTTCCATTTTAAAATCGGTAATTGCAATAACTTAGCATTTATTTTTAATACAGACTACAATTAACTGTTGCTTCTTCTCTGTCTAAGCTAATAACTCAACATTTATTTTTAATACAGACTACAATTAACTGTTGCTTCTTCTCTGTCTAAGCTAATAACTTAGCATTTATTTTTAATTCAGACTACAATTAACTGTTGCTTCTTCTCTGTCTAAGCTGTTTTTTGGGGCTTGGAAATACAGGAAATAAATTTAGCTGAACTTCGTAATCTTGTAACAATTTCTAAATCTAGGCATAAGTTGGTTAAGTTCATGGCACCATAAGTCCAGGCTTATGCGCCCGATTGTCGTAAATTACTGGACGCTACTCATTATATTTATACATGAAAATAAAATGAGATCTCCTGGAAATTTTTAAATATAGATCGAATAATCATGTTTAATGTCTTATTATCTGAAGACTGAGAACATGATCATTGTCAATGAAGTTGGATTTTCTAACTAACTAAAAAGTTACTGATTGATTTTTTGGACAATCCCTTATAATGTCTTGGCTGTATATACAGAACGCCGCCCCATGTCCCCGTGCCTGATGCCATCACGGTTACAGAACCGGTTGAATGGACACGGGACATGGCTGTATATACATAAACAATATGCATATATTGATTGAATTGTGTCAAGTTACAAGATTCCGTTGTCATTCTATATACTGACAAATGAATTATGTATGACGAAATTGATGTCTAAACTTTGTATTGCATTGCGGTAGAAAAACAAAAGCATTTCAGGCTATTTGGTGAGCTACTGTATTTTGAGTTTCCTATGAATACATATGATATAATCATGCATCTTCTTTCATTAAATATCCACTAGCAGCAGTATCTATTATTATGTAAAATGGTTACAGAACTGCATGTTATGAAACAGATTTTAAAAGAAACTTTCAAACGGTGCAGTTGCTCTTCAAGATAGTATCACTGCTTGTCTGTGCACAATGCCTTTGTTGAATATAGGTTATGCCAGGCGTTATATCCAGTCGATCATATTTTCTATAACACAAACCAAATGTTTATGTGCCTGTGTCCAGCCTTTATTCTATTGTCTGGCTAAAACAAATGTCCATCCTTTAGCCTACGAGCGGGATGTCTGAAAAAATATTCCATTCTCATCAAGCACAGAGATTTCTGCAGATGCATAAAAAGTGATGACCCAAATCCTCATCAAGCATCTTGAATTATATCGCAGGCAAGAGCAGTTCTGAAGCGTCTCATAAGGGAAAAACAATTAAGAAATAGTAAAAGGCTCTGAAAACTTTAAAAAAATTTTTGGAGAGGTCACAGTCTATTCTATCTCCCAAATTCATTTTATTCTTTAATTTCAGAAAAGGATAGGTAGACTCAAGTGATGACGATAGAATCACGAGAAGGCGGTTTAAATGTGATGACACAAACATGGGATGCCCTTTTTGTAATTCTAAATTTTTCGATGATTCTAGAGGTGAAGAATACTAGTTGCAAAGCATTCATTGCAAAAGTGGACTAATGCGCTGTGCGCAGACTGGGAATATGGGAGAAGTATTTATGATTCTTGTGAAAAGGACTATTTTGAAAATTTGCTTTCACATGCTAATTATTCAGAACTAGAAAATCACCCGTCATGGTATGACGGGTCAAAATTGCCTCTCCATGCTAGAGATTTCCTGTCAAATTTGACTTCTTTAAATACATACATATAAGAGAAAAATGTTTAACATTGATTGAAAACAAATAAAATAAACATATGTTTTATGACAGGAAATATTAACATATATCTTTATTCAAAAAAACAGCATTCCGTGTGAAGTATTTTTCGTTGTATAACAATTTTATTATAATTCCATAACCATGAAATTCTCAGCTTGTCAAACGTAAGTCAAAATTAAATTTCAAAGGAATTCTTTTTCGAAATTTTAATCAGAACAAAGCACTTCTCTGCTCATCAAACGTTGCCAAAAAATATTATCAATTTATATCATCACGATTGCAATAAATAATTAGATGCTTCGTGGCGTCCAAACTATATCGCGCGCATGATATACCACTGACATAATTTACTAATTTCTATTTAAAAACGGAAATTAATTTGAAATATATGATTAATGTAATTTAAAATTTCTCGGGAACTATTGATAATAGCGAGATAAATTTTATATCAATCGATAGAAAATTTTATTTCACTGTTTTAGAGCTACTGAATTTGAAATTAGAACGACAATTAATCTTTTAAATTTAAAATTACTGAAAATTAGGTTCTCTAACAATGAAATAATGCTGTTTAACGCCTCACAATGCTATGGCGCGAATTTTATTGTTGGTGATGTCATAGCGTTACCGAGAGACAGACTATTATATTAGTAATTCCCAGTATTACTCCATAAACCCATCCTTATTTTTCTTCTTATTTTTTTTCTATGTCTTTAAAGTACCATGCTGATGTAGAATGTACTGACAATTAAATATCCTTAACAACCATGGTAATATATTTTATTTCCTAACATAAAATACCGAGTTATTTCCATTAAACAAAATGGTATTCCATATCCACTAACTTTCCGATGTATAATTTATTATATTATTGATATAAAGTACGATGCTATATTAAGTCAGTTAGAAATAAAAGAGAGTTTCCTTGGTTTCTTGAATCATCCGGACATTCTGATGGCATTAATTCTGATTCATTCCATCTGCCAGGCATTCTGATGTGCCATAATTATGAACTTTTACAGATTTTTATTTATCGCCAATGCAGTTTTCAAATTCCATTGGCCTTCTGCCGAAAATAGCATTGTGTTGCGATATGAAAATAAATAAGTTTTAACGTATATACGTGACAACTGACCCTAGAATATGCATTAATCTAATGTTACTACATAAATTGTATGCATTCTGAATCATTTTCTTTTTCTATTACACGACGAGTTTATCCCATAGCATTCCTCATGAACTGAGAAACATGACATTTAAATACAGATTTATTCTACGTGCTTTGATACAGTTCCATACCACTACTGTTTTATTGGAGACATCCGGATTATTCCGTTATTATTCGTCCCACATAACCAAGTGCATCTTACTTGATTCGATTTTTACCGTGACTTTATTTCTATTTTTTGCTGCGGCGGAAGCGATAAGATCGAATATTTCCTACAGATGTTGCGCTGCATAATATTGCGAGAATATATTGAACGGACCATCAAAGAAAAACGCGCATTTGAATAATGTATAAAATATTCTTGCCATTGCAGACATTGCATTTCCACGGAATCTTAAATTTTATCTGAATGCTTCTTATTTCATCTTTTCTTTTATTTATATCTTGTCAAATCTTTGCTTTATATGGCATTCAGAATTAAGTACATTGATACACCAATATACAGGATGCCAACTAAAGTTACTTACAGCCTCCTTAATTTCAGAACGATGCAGCTATAGTCATAAAAGTGGTGTCTAGGTATAGTAAAGTGCCTAAGTACTATACTGTGAGACCACTTACAACGCCACCTGGTGGCAAATTGCGGTTTTAGCGCTCCTATCTCGAAAACGGAACGATATAGAGGAAAAAGTCAATTGCAAATTTCAAGAATTTCATCGATTTAGAACAAAATGACACGATGTGGAGATTTCTTTTCCTTTTTCAAAAGTCTTCAGTAATCCGGTCATCATTAAACCTTACACGTCTATAAATATTTATTTTTCTTATTTTAGCGCTTTTATAGCATGATTTGAAACTTCATGATAATAAATAAGAGCAATGCTTTGGTTCATTTTTCCATCTACTTAAAACCTTAAGTGTTTTTTTTCTCAATTATCTAACTACATGACATTTTCTATTTTGGAAATGCGGTGTCATTTTAATTAATTTGAGAACCTAAAGGGCCATTTAAATATGTATGTATTTTTGTAATGTATGTAATGTATTTTGT
>BGPR01000582.1:185978-201952 GCA_013235015.1 Araneus ventricosus
TCGACGTAGCTGGACCAGTTACGTATTGCTCATAAGTGTAGCCTACAAAGAGAGTTTTGAATACTTAACTTTAATAAAGAACATAAGTGTAGCCTACAAAAAGAGTTTTGAATTTGTTTTCCTCTTAAAACATTTTAGAATTACGTACTGTAATTAGATACAAAAGAATAATAGATGTTCATGGCTTAACCAAAAAAAAAATCGTTATCCGAAACAGCATCCCCCACCCTTTAGTTTAGTTAATTGAGATTGTACTGTAATTCGTTTTGATTATGAATAACTGAAATATACGTTAACGATGAAAGAATAACATACTTAATCCAGATGCACATTATTTTTTAAACCTGGAATGATCGCCAGAGGCAACCACTTTTGAGATTAAGCAATTACATTTAGATTTATCTCAATATCCTATAGTTTCTCTCATCACAAAATTAAGTTTCTATTGAATAAAAAATAATAAATAAGTTCTTCTGGCAGCTATGTCATGTGTGTCCACAAAATCGTGTTACTACAATATGTGATAAAGATATTTTTATACGCATGCTTTGCAATCAAACATTCTTTATTAGTATCATTTTCCTTTAAAGTATGATAAAATTCTTTTCATCTATGTAAGTTTATAACTGTTCCTTTTGAATTTAATAAGATTACCCTTCTCCTGTGATTTTTGTCTTTTAAATTTATTGCTACTAATAAATTTGGATCTTTAGATTCAGATCAAACATTCCATAATTGAATACACATGTCAGATACGTCATTGTAAGTGAATGGTAAAGCAATTTCTGTAAAAGGAGTAATGTATCAGATTGAAGACCTTCACTTAAAATCGAACTTTGATATTTATTAGTAATTAACAAAGAGATTGAAGCCATTTGTCCAATGAGCCCATTCCACAATCCTGAAACTGATACCACGCCTTCAGTCAAGCCACATCACTCAAACTAATGGGTGTATCGTGGGAAGATAAATGGCGGAACAACAATACCTGCCTCAGAGAATCTCATAAAACAGAGTAGCTACATCAATTTGAAAGGCACAATATGAAAATTAACACAAAGTTTTGATCTAGACTGGATGAATTATTGCAGTTCCTGATAGTGTAGTTACGATTGCACAATGCCAGGACAAAGCGCAAATGACAATCACGGTTATGACTGCAGTGACACCAGTTTCTATCTTTAAAATCATTTTGACCAATTAATTGCTTATTCCCAATGTTGATATGAGTAATGGTATTTTAGATGTTATTTATAATTAGTCATTTTGAAATGTCATATTGTTGAGTTTGTTATTGTGGTAAATAAACAAACTCATCGCAATTAAACTAAAAAGTAATTCTAACTTATTGCAAAAACCAGTTAATACATTATATACAATTTACTCTCCAGAACATGGCACCTACCAGTCCGACGTTTTCTGATGGGCGAGTGGGGAAAATAAAAGGGAAAAGAAGTCACTGTATGTCTATGCCAGAAACATTGGCGTAACGTTAACAGTAGGCTGCTTCTCAGATTTTATGTGCCGCGGTGGCCTAGTGGTAAGGTCTCGGCTTCTGGGCTGGCTCGAAACCCGATTCCACTGAAAAGCAGCAGAGTGTGCGGGCGGCATGTTCAAAGTAGCTGTTCAAATTCATAAGTAGGCGGTCAACCATCGTCCAAGCTGGTGTGGTGAGAGGATAGCCAGGCTAATAAAACATTGTCTGTTTTTAAAACATTGAATTAATTTGTAACTTTTTAAAATTTATTTTATTGTTAATCACTTTTTGCTTCATTTTAATTGATTATCTATATATTCTGAATTTTATTTTTCTGGTTTGTGCACCTTTCCTATAAATTCTCTCTCCTTTTTCAATTCCTACTATTGTTCACACTCTCCCTATATATATCTTGTTCAAATTTTGCAATTGATTTCAAACTAACTTCCCGATGAGCTGCAAACTTGAAACTTGTTTGTTATATGGTTATGTTACTTTGTTGGATATATGATTGGCCCATGGGATCACCGAAGCGCCCCTATACTTTAGCCATATATTTGCGCATGCGCAGTACGTTTCTAATTATATCTCGAAAACTATTAATCTCTTAATTATCAAAGTAGGAATTGACATTAATTTTTTTTTATATTACTTGTTATATTTTTTATTTTGCTCTTAGTTTTGAGTTCTGCCCATTTGATTTCTAATTCAAGATGATTTGGATTGGTTTCAGAAGGATTCTTTGGTGGTGGTTTAATCTTATTGGCGATATAGTGTTTGTTTGTTGTTTAAAAAATTCCTTCGTGAATTCCTATTCTATCTTGCATTCACTTGGGTTTTCTGGCTATGAGAAGCTGTTTTCGACGAAAGTCGAGCTTCTTACAGTTTTTTAATGCATTTCGAATTAAAATCCTATAGCCCCTGAAGAAGTAGGTTGAGTGGATTCCTTGTTTGTTTACTTTAGTTTTATCGGATTTATTTTCTTTCTCTTTTTTCTTCCTTTATTTTTTGTTCGCAGCGACATATTGCGCGCTACTGAAACATTGTATAATTTAAAAACATTGCATTAAATTGGAACATCTATATGTTCTGGCCCGATTGTAGGGCACTTCCGTACAACTCCCACTAACTCTTCTGTAGCTCATCCCACATGAGGTGTTAGTGTAGGTTTGCTAAAACTACCGGCTTTTGGATAGTGGGTTTGGCGAGCGGACCGAAGAAAGAGAAAGTTTCCCGGGACGTAATAGTGATCGATGTTTAAGAGTCTCTTAAATAAATCTGAGAGAATTTATCTTAAATTAGTTAACATATCACTTAAATATGACCTGCCAGCCCAAAGGTATTGAAATTCTTAATTTACTTACATTTTTTCTTAATTTCTATTGAAATATAAAGAAAAAAACTAAATCATTTTAAATCATCTCACTGAATGTGAAAATAAGATTGAAACATAAACAAACTTCTTATTTTTCATAAAAAATATATTCTCTTTAATATCATATGCTCATATTTTTATATAATATTAGTCTCTTTCGGTGACGAGCTGGTTAGGCCATCATTTCAATGCCAATAATTTAGTTCTAAAAACTAACTATAATTTAGTAACGAATTCATGTAATTTTTGTTAAGGTGAAGGCGCAAACAACTCTACTAGTAATAAAAGCAAATGTACAGGACAGACAGTGAAACCTAGAACTATCAATTTTTGCCCAGATATACCCTGAATGGTGGGAAGGTGCACCACATAGAGGCTTTTTTGCCTTTCCCTTGGCCCCTTCCTTGATAACTTCCGGAAATATCGTCCAATCCAAGATAGGGTATAAAGTTAGGAAGGGTTCAATGGGGAGATAAATGCACCAAAATCAGGGAAGGATTTATTGGGTCAGTCTACAGGTATTGTCAGAACAAAAGCAATAATTACATTATAAAATCTGGGTGACCAACAACTGCTCAACCCACACCAGTGGAGAAAAAAAGCTGGGAGTTACAGCTGCTCACCCATCTTGTGTTTGGAGGGCCTATTTACATATCAATGATAAAAATATACCATAAGAAAAGGCTCTATCTTTCACTAAAAGTATAAAAGAAAGAAGTATAAATGAAAATCAATAAAAGAAAGACTATAAAAATATAAATCAAAATCAGAAAAAGAAAGACTCTAAAAATATAAATCAAAATCAAAAAGGAAAGATTTCCACTTTTGATAAAAGTATAAAGAATAAGAGCACATACTTGTATATGAAAAGACTCTTCTAGTCAAAACGCAACAAGAACTGAAATCAAACCTTAACACACACACAAAAACAAGTCACACCGGATCGAAGGTGAATGGAGGAAGCTTCCTCCGCGAAAAACGTTAGTTAAGTAGAGTAGTTAATATAGCCTATCTCGTTTAAGTAATTTATCTATCAAAATAATTATTAAGAATCTCCATATCAAAAGAACAAGACTCCAAAAAATAATTCTTAAAATTCTGAAATATGAATATTGTTACAAACATGGAAAGTCGCTTTCCAGCAATGCAAGTCTTATGGTTGGGAAGAGAGTTTTACAAGGTTAAGCATGGAGGGACCTCAACGACTGTTATGGCACCCCTGACCTTGGCGACCATTTTGGCGATTTGGCGACCTTTGCGACAAATAGATGATTCCCGAAAATGCAACCCTTTTCTCGATATTTCTACTAGGAAAGGGAATACACGAAAAAACCCCATGTGACATCACGGCCTGTCGGAGAGAATATTTAGGGACGGCGCCTGGATCAGAGGTTGTTGTTGATCGCCTTGGAGCGCGAACGTCTTTGGAGTTCTATACGCTGTGCGAGCTGAGCTGTTATTGTCGTTACTAGTTATTTGCTGACTGTTTGTGCTGTTAAATATCAAAGTACTGAACTGTCATTAACTGTGAATCGTTGTCTATTTACATTGGTAATCTGTGCAAGAACTATTGTTTCCTGTACCTGTGCTACGTGTTTTCCTGCATATTTGTAAATAAACCTTCATTCTCCATTATCCTGCGTGTTGGACTATTCACACCATACACCCACAGTAAGACTTTTTGCAACAATATCTATACTATGAGAGAGGCCCTAAAGACACACTAAGGCGTTATAAACAGAAGGAACCATAGCACACCAACAACAAGAGACGGACACAAAGTATCAATCCTTATCTTCTCTTTACTTCTTTGGGATATCTTCTTCCGGAAATCTCTTTCCCTACTGAATCTTCTTTGTGCCCCTCCCGGCAAGTTTGTCTCATTGGTGCTGAATTATCTAGCTTAATACTGGTAGATGCCGTTCAAACTGTCCAAATGTAATATTGTGTTTTAGGTAGATTCCTTTGACCTATTGCAATAGCTCTCATGAGAAAAACGGAAAATTTCTGCATATCTTCTCCGATCATGGCTTCTAGAACCCAAAACCACTCTCGTTCAATCGTAAATGAATCATCCAGTTCAGAGGCAGGTGAAATTTAGGAAGGTTGAAATTTCATTTTCCTATAACTCCTTAATGGTTAGGATAGAAGCTTATTAAAATAAGGCAACATCATAATGAACTACCTTTGTAATAAAAGTTTTTGTGGCTGTCACCCCCTTGAAAGTTAAGAAATCGATAACCCTCCTCACAGATAAAACATCACATTATACAGGGTGTCCACTTAAATAAAGGCCACCATCCCTTAACTTCAGAACGACGGCAGATTTAGTCATGAAAGTAGTGTCTAGTATACTGAAACGTCTATGCACTATGCTATGAGACAACTTGCAACGCCACCTTGTGGCAAAATTCAGAGTTAGCGTTCCTATCTCGAAAACGGTTCAAGATAACGGGGAAATGTCAACTACAAAGTTGTAGACATAATCGATTTAGCAGAAAAAGACACCTTGCGCATTAATACGAAGAGCAGAACGCTTAAAATGCACATTTGTTCATTCGCGATTTCCGAAACTGTGAAATTACAAAACGGGTTAAAAAAGAGAAAAAAAAACCCAATTAGTTATCATAGAATACCTTTATTTTCGGTGTTCAAGGTGATCTCCATCATCTGCAATACAGATTTGTTCTGGAACCCCTTGTTCGGAATTTCACTTTCCACACGTTTTACGTCTGTTACACACGTTGGTGCTCTAGCACAAGCAACAGTGATACGTCATCAGAAGTCCTTCAATTTTGGCAGAAAGTTCCATACACCTGCTGTTTGAGTCATTCCCACAGGAAAAAAAGTTTAATGGGGTCATTTTTTCTCCGAAAATAACATTTTCTCCTTTTGTCCAAGTCTTGTGACGTCACAATTTCGGAACGCATGAACAATAAAATGTGCAATTTAAGAGCTCTGTTCTTAGTATTAATATGAACAAGGTATCATTTTGTACTAAATCGATTAATCTCTACAACTTTGTAATTGAAATTTCCCCGTTATTTTGTACCGTTTCCGAGATAGGAACGCTAACTCCGAATTTTGCCACCAGATGGCGTTGTAAGTTGTCTCATCACATAACTTTTACTATACATAGACACTACTTTCATGACTAAAGCTGCCTTCGTTCTGAAGTTAAGGGGGTGGCTCTTATTTAAGTGAGCACCCTGCATATCTTTAAGTTTTTGTTGTTGTTGTTCAGAGTTCGCCACGTGTGCGAAAACCACGGGGTAGAACCTCGGCCTCTAGACTGGAGGGTAGCAGGTTCGAGACCCGATTCCGCGGAAGTTCCGTTATGCATATGAGCAGTATACCTGCACCTAACCTACTCAAAAATCTACCTTCACCTTCTGCAGATGCGAAATTTACTGAGTTGAAATGCAATGGCACGTTACGGCAATGAAAACAGGGTAGGTAAATCGATGAAAGAGCAATATATGAAAAGGATATAAAGGATTTAGGAGTAGTTGAAGAATTTATCTTGCGCCCGAAGAAATTTGAACCAATAAAATGGATTTGAATAATTTAAATTGATAACAACTAAGAATTCAGTTATTGTATTTAATGTAAATCGTCTAAGTTCTTAAACCGTATTTTCCCGATTTTCATGTCCAGTTCAAAAGCAGTTAATTCATGTTTTTATGCATAATTTCTTAAACTAACATGGATAAAATACTCTTAAGATTTCAGAGTTTTGATTAAATGCAATAAAGATCCAATTATTTATTTAAAAAGTTAATTTTTAAAGTTTTCGATCTATTAGATCAAAATAAGTTAATAATAATGTATAACACATATATATTCCCATTTATATTAAAATTCGTAGGCAAGAGCGTACGTAAACGTACAAGACAATTTTTTTGTATTGAAAACAGTGTTCATATGAGATATTAAAGTTAAAATAAGTTAAATTGAGTTTTTATAATAATACAGAAAGTCGAAGTGAAATATCTGTAAGGCAAGACCCCTCCAGCAAAAATAAATTCAAATGAACTTGAAACTCAATTTATACCGAAATTCTGAGCAAGCGTGTATCCGATCTTATTTGCATCGTCAGCATTGAATTGCATTTCTCTAGGAGAACGTTACTTGGCTTTCAGTCAATCAACTCTCCTGACATTATGTCAAAAAAAAGTGGTGAATGTTCAAAAGTTTCACATTTGATATTCACTAGCTGTTTCATTTTTAAGTTTATAGCAGCGAATTTCTGACTTTCCGGTCATATTTTTTATATATTTTCTTACATGAATAAGGCATAGTATATTCGCTTATTATGGATATTGTAATTTTCAAATTCTTTTTGGTAAACGTAAAATTATTTCAAATTTCATACATTAGAGATGGTTATACTTTCAAATGTTAACAGATATGTATTAAATAAATGGCATTCAATTTATTTATTCATGTTTAGTAAAAGTGTTCAAACCATTAGAAAATGCATAATCTGACAATAAAAAAAATCGAATTTCAAAAATGATTGGACACTCTAAATATCTGAAATTAAACACTTAAATTCATGCTGACGTTTGAGCCTACTAAAGATAGCGTGCAGGAAATCAGTTATTAAATTAATTTATTTATTTTATATTATCGTTAATTTGGCACATAAATTAAATTAGAAAATACATTTGCATGACTTTAATTGAAACAATTTAAAAATCGAAGTTCTAAGCAATTTATCCTTTTCATTTTTAATATGAAGTTTATTTAATGTGAACAATTTTGTTTACCAATGTTCACTATTGTACTCAATATAAGCAACAAAGTTTGCAACAAATATTATGCCTTAAACTAACGCAACGCAAACCGGTTTTTACTTATATTGATGTGCAGAAATGAATCTGAACAAAGGCAATAGTGGGTATAATATTGGGCAATTGGAGATAAGATTCGGCAATATTATCTCATAATTGTGTACCATGGTCAGGATATCTCCTCAGTCGGTACTCACTCCATACTTCCCGTTCGAATTTTCCACAGCACACCAGCTATAGAATAATTGACGGCGACAAACTTTGCTTGCTCCATGACCGGGTACATGGCAAATCTTCCGAGGAACTGTTCTCGATACCCAGATCCTCTAGTCCTGATTTCGAGAATTTGCCACCAAGTCATTGTTCACCAAGAAACTCAGCGGTAACGAGGAAAATACACTGGACAATCCATACACACATAGTCGTTAACTCTTTAATCCCGAGGCGACATTTTTCTTCTAGCTCCTTTAAAACCGGGGACTTTTTGGGAGGAAACGACATGAATTGGACTCTCCCAACATGGGTGGCCATTCCCCCCACCCCTATTGTAACATTCCCTTAAGGCGCACTGAAATGGTCTGTGGTTGGAAAGGGTAATTGGATCCCCTACCGCGCAAATGTCCTAAGCGATCTCAGAACCTCACCTCCCCTCAAAAGAAAGCAACCGCCTCAGACCGGCCCTAGTCACTGTTAAGAGGAAATTTTTAGACCGCCTCACTCGGTATGAGAGGGTTAAACGTATAAATGTGCCTGATGAGCACTTAAATTGAATTATTATAAAACTGGTAGAATGATGTGTGCTTTAGAAACAAATTGCTTGCCACAGTCGAGCTGCCTGCTGAAGGAAATTCTGGGTTTCCTTCAACACAAATGTAGACAGTTTCCTCTGAATGTCCTCCAGGAAGTCAACTTGCTCTCATATGTAGGTATTAACCCTATGAGCCTTATCCCGCCTCAAACAGCCCCACTCGACAGAGGCCGGACTCGGGCAGTTTCAGGCGTCTGAGTGAATTTTAAGGGAGAAAAGTGGTTCATTTTTTTGTTGGCAATTGATCTCCCAAACTTTGGTGTCGTCCTCTTGGAATTTCTGTAAAGAAAGGAAGGATTTCATTTTGTTTTCGTCAACGAAAATTTACTTCAATTTTTGAAGTACTGGAATTCTCAATCTAGCCGGGTTCAGACAGTTAAATCAGATTATTATCTCGAGTGTTGTCTGTGTACTCCAAAGTCACTTAGACCTTTACAGGTCACTTAGACCAACAGATGTTGTCATACTTCACCTCTATAATGAGGTTTTGACCCATTGACTCGGCTAGTTGTTAGACCAAGTGAGATTAGAACCAACCATCATTCATATCTTTTTTGAAATTACGTAACATTCGAGCATTATTGAAATAATTTACCAAAAAACCAGCTTAGAAAAAATGGTAACATGTTAATAGATGTCTGTAATATAATTTCATGATTTGTTTTTCAAGTATAGTTTTTGTTGGAACTTGAATTTAATTTGTATATTGAAATATATAACTGAAGAATTAGACACGTATACATTAGTTATCCGACTGGTTCGTAAATCGCTCGCGAGCCGTTCGAAGAAATTCTTTTCTCGACGAACGCAGCTCGAACAGTCAGTTAGGAGGGTGAATGGTGCCCAGAACATAATATTGTTTTTTCGCCACCTCATCATATTCAGCTTATAAGTGGGGCAAACATGCACTTCCCTCTATTTTCCTCTAAATTGGCGTCTGGTCTCTCAATAAAAACCTTGCCTCCTACTCACTAAGCCACTGCATGCTGAAGACACTTGCATTGGCTGTTAAAACAGGCAACTTCCTCACTCCGTAGCCTCGTCAGCATCCAGTGGCGTAGCAAGGGGAGTGGGACAGGCTCATAATGTGATTTTTCCGCCCTTCATTCGCCATCAGCATTTTCGGCAAGGGTGACTGGGGCCCGGGGCATGGTGATAGTGGATTCCAAAACTGGGCCGGACTACAAGCAACGGTTTCAGTCCAAAACGGCGATAGCTGAGGAGGAACCGCCCCACCAGCAAGGGGAGGACGCTTGGCCCATGGCCCCACCGGGCAGAGAGAGAGCAAGCCGAGACCCCCAATGCATCGCGAGAGCAGTCCTGAGTTTATAGGGTCTAATTAAAATTGTACAACATTGCCCAAAACAGTGACCCAAAAAGCGTACAGGAGAGAGTTCCAATAAAAAGTCTTCTTCCCGAAGTTACAAGGGATTAGTAGTATTATAAAATAACATGTAAATTATAAATTAAAATGCACAATAAGATAAAAGATAAAACGTAGCAGGTAGAAACCATAGCACGCCAGAGAATCTGGGACAGTCTTCGTCGAGGTATGGTGATAATATTTCGCGCCACTCTTCATATTTGATTTTAAAATTTGACGTAAGTATACGGGTGTTTTTTTTGTCTCCAATGAACTCTCTAAGATTGACGGCCTGGGCATCTGTGACCCCTTGCCCCCATTGCTCAAACAATAACTTCGAACAACTAGTCAGTCGCCTGTGAAGGAGAGGGATTCTTTTAAGCTCTTTGGAATACGCTATAGCTTAGAGATTTGAGCTTGCTGGTTAGAAGGAAGTTCGCGGGGAACCACGAACACGTCCCAAAGTGAATCTCTTTTTGTCCGCCGAAAATCTCTCAGGTGTGATTTGACCACGTACACAACCACAAACCAGTTGCTCGCGAACGTTCCGGATGTAAGATTTTCACAGATGTCTGTAGAATATTTTCATCCTGAGTTTTTTAAATACAGTTTTTGTTGGAGCTTGCAACTAATCCGTCTTTCAAAGAATGTGATAGCTGACGAGTTAATTTTAGGATGGCTTTAATATTTTGAGGAACAAAAAGTGAGAAAAAACCATTGAAGATCCTTTTATATTGAACTAAAACACACTTAAACAATTACTTTTAATTTCTGTTAATTATTTACTATAATTAGCCGAACTGCCTCAAGTCTCATATATATCTATATATGAGGCTTGAGGCAACTCTTTTACCACATTGAGAAGAAAACATACTGAACTTTCTTTTTTTTAAAAAATATTAAATTAAATATAAAATGTGTTGACATACAGTTTAGAATTTAATGCTGAATTCATAGAAGATGAATGCCTATAACCAAAAGTAGAAGTAGTTTTAGAATAGAAAGATGAGATTCAAATGTGTTTTCGAAATATTTTAGTGAGGCTTTATAAAATTCATTATACAGAAATATATTATGACTTATTAGGTAATATAGTTTAATAAAATAGAAAATGGTAGACATTTTTGTAACATAGAGGAAATATATGATTATTTGTATCAAAAATGGAGAAGATATAGAAATGAAATAGAGCGGGCTGGAAAAATCCTCCATGTGATTGCACATCACTACTACTATTAAAGGAGAATGTGTAGTTTGGCGCTCTACTGGGCAGAACACCGGATACAAAGCTACGAAATTTGGCACAAACATACCTTAGTAGGTGAGAATGTGCCTCTCAGAGCCGTTTCCTTTAAATTTTAATTAGAAGTTTCATTAATTAAAGATTAAACGAAATCCCGGCGTTTTTCCTTGATAACTTCCGAAAATATAGCAGAAAGATGATTTTTACACCATCTGAAAATTCAAAAAATTATCTTTTTAGTGATATCAGTAAGTTGTAGAATTTTATTTCTCTAATTTTAATAGATTTTTAAATATATTTTAAGTTATAGTTTACATCAACATTTTTCCTTGTTGTAATTAGAGTCAAGCCTTTTTCATTGTTTAAACAAATACTTAATAGAGTGTTTCTCTTCCATTGTTCAAAACTAAGTTAAGAACCTAATGAACTTGACTTTTTTTATTTCATTAAATTTTCTATGATATCCAAGCATTCGCTAAAATAGTAACTGCATTAGGAAATATATCCAGTAAGCTGAATGATTATGGTTGCCATGTACGGTACTGCAGTCAAGACTTCAGACAGAGAAGTGAACTGACGAGATCGAGTTTAATGTGACTACAAATAGATGCGCAGTTGTGCAGCAATTCAGTTTCGAATCATTCCTTGCCTTGCTTTAGATACCGACGTCGCTTTTGTTTATGTCAATAAAGATGTTGTTTAGAGCCGTCGGGTTGGTCATTTGCATCATTAACTAGTAAATCCCACACTAAGTTTCAACTATTTTATAAGCATGTTTTAATCCAGCTAACATGCTGCAGGACGTAAAATGCGCCGCTCCATTTTAAACTCTTAACTGAATAGTTTTCTTTGCTATCTAATAAGATGGCCCCTCCTGTTTTGGAAAGGGGCAGTCGTTTTCGCTCATCTAAGAAGGCATAGGATACTTAAGATGTTTATGGGTCCTACATATTGTTGTGTCAAATTATAAAGCTAATTAATGATTCAATTTTAGTTTATAAGACTAAAATTTCGATAATTCGATGCACGAGTATTCTCGGGCTGTTAAGCGGTTAAAGATAAAATCAAATGCATATTTTGCACAAGGAATAACAGAGTGAAGTTGGCGCCGTCAGGGTGCAGTTAGATGTTGCATATGTTGCCATACGTCCCGTATGTACGCGACTGTCACCGTATTTCGCTATTCAGTTCCTTATTAATATTTGTGGTTTTCTCCTTAAACTTTGCCTAATAAAGCTATGCTAATACGTATTTGCCATTCTATCTCATAATGCAAATGTGGATAGAATATGTTCCCTAATGTCAACTATATGGTCGGACAAAAGCAACGGGTTGCCAGTGGAGACAATTGAAGCAATTTTGCCCCTTTGTTATTATAATTTAAAAATAACTTGCGCCAAATTTCTTAGCTATGTGAAAGAAGAAAATGGAGTAACTAAGAAAGTAAAATCAACTTTAAAATATAACTGGATTGAAATGTTTTAGCCTCACGTCTTTTTTTTTATTATTATTATTATTATTCTAGGTGTTTATTTTTTAGATACCTTAATAAACTTTATTGATTTTTTATCAGAGTAAAATAAACCATTACTTAGGACTTCTTTCATGTTTTATTTATTCAGATTTATACGTCCCGTTTCACACACAAAGCTTGGCAATTACGGCAACCCTAATGTTGCATGACGCGGAGAGCTACTTGACTCCATTAGGAACGTTCATGTAGCAAATGAACAGACCAGGTGCAAAGTGCTAAAGAGCATGTAAGGTGCTAAAAGAGCCTGATTTAAATGGCTATCACAATTTAAAATGATTTTGTTAAGGGACCTATCAGTGTCAAATTATGCATAAGAGATTCTATTGACATTATATTCTCGGTGAACAAGTTGGTAGCCGAAAGCGGCTTGTCTCCTTTAAAAGAAAGGTCAAACTTTTGAAAGCAATTTATACACTGGGGAATAAAATGATATGATGTATCTGAGCACACAAAGTTTTCTTGAAATAAAATCACACAGCCTTTGTTTTTCCTTTCACCGAATTTTTTGAAAAAGATTTAGAAGAAAAAAAAGAATCAGATGCCAAAAATATTGCAGTTTCATAATTGTTATTGTATTATGATGCTACAAAAAGTATTTCTTATTGACTTTTTTAATAGAAGAAACAACTAAAAAATATTTTGAACCCAATTAAGTGTAAATCTGAGAATGTAACGGATTTTTATTGCCACAAAGCGCAAATTCTAAAAGCAACACGTAATCAGATAAAAATTTGAGGAAATTCAACAGAGAAAAAAATTACAGAAATTTTATAACCTAAGTTCGTTGTTCATTCATATCACTATTTTTTAATATTTAATATAAAGAAGAAGCTATTTAGAAAATTGATTTTAATTAAATAATTAATGTTTTAATCTAATAATTACGTTTATAATTATTAGATTAAAACATTAATTATTCTTATTACTTAATTATTATTAATTATTCTTATTCTTAAACATTAATTACGTTTATAATTATTGAAAAATTTTCTTTATTTTATAAATTCCTTTATAATGATTTATTCAACTTTTGAAAAATAACAAAACGTACATTGTGGAATGAAACTCCATGCTACATAAAAAATAATGAGGATTATCATTTATATCTTTTAGCTATTTTATTCTTCAATATTTCATATTGAGACATATACTTTAAAATAAAATCATCTTTCCTGATACACAGTGAACAACTTTTGTAAATTTTACATTAATCCCTTGCTCCTGACCCTATATTTTTATTATATGTAAAATAAGAGATCTAGATGTTATTCGGAAAATAAAAGATTTCGAATATAAAAGAATTATAATATAAATTTAGAAATCATATCCAATGTTTTTTCCGCATCTCTTACAAGATGATATTTTATGTCATTAATTATATTTATATATTAAGTCTTATTCAGAAATGAATTCATATTTTCCGTATAATTCTTATGTCACTCACGAAAACTGAAAGTTCATAGATTGTTTCTTTCTTACCTTAAGAGAACTGATCCTAAAATAAGATTAAAAGGGAAAAAAAAAGACTTATGTTGAGAGAAAATCCAGAGAAACACCACCACTTTCCTTTGCATGTGGCGCCATCTCGACTTCAGGTTTTCTACTATTATATCTTAAAAGAAATTAAAACATGTTAAAATAAATTGCATCTAAAAATTTTGAGAATAAAATTAAGTACAGCATATCTATTTTAAAAATAATAACCTAATAATATTATAAAGAAACAATTAAAGAATTTCTAGCTTGAGCAGCGATATATATTTTATTTATAAAAAATGGTGTAGTGGAACATTAACTCGGTTCCGGCAATGTCTTTTTTAAATGAAAAATAAAGGAGAAAACAATTTAAAACATTTTCTCAGAACAGTGTGATTTTTATCGCCCATGTTAGAGTGTTCCGGTACTGATTAATTTGCCACTACACCTCTGTTTATAAACTTGTTCCGAATAAGCTACAAAAGATTTTGCGCTTACCAATTTTAAAATCATTGGCAAAACATTTTTGTGATGCTGTGCAGTATTCTCAATAATGCACGATATTATAAAGATATCGAAGCAATACTGTAAACATTTTGTGCTATTAGGGTTAATATGATTTTTCCTATATCGGTTGTCATCATTGAACATAAGTTGCGCGAAGAGCATTCCCAGATAGCAATTTTAGTTTGCAGCAAGCTTGCCACAAATTTGTCATGACAAGAGTGCAAGTTTGCCACAAACTTGTCATGACAAGTGTGCAAGCTTGCAGTAAGCTTGCAGCAAGTTAACGAAAGCTCCGAAGTCACCATGAAACGAACTTGCAGCAAGTTTGCCGTGTCAAACTCTTTGCAAATTATAGCAAAAACAGAACACGAACACGACCCAGGATAGAACTCGCGACCTCCCGGTTCCGAAGCGGGGACGCTAACCGTTGAGCCAGCTGAACTCTGAGAGGAGAGGATAGATTTCGCTAAAACATCGTTCGATGCGATTCGTATACGATTTATTTTAAACTATTTTCTGGTTTTCATTAATTTTTTGAGTTGAGAATACGATTTGAAGTCAAAGAGAGAGCGATTTTCGCTAATAACTACGTTTTGCTAGTAGAATAAATTATGAAATTAGAGTTCAAAAGTAATTACTTTAAAATGGGACAAAATGTCTAGTTATTATTTTTCAACAAACACGACTGTTTTTTAGATTTAATTTTGTTTATAAACGTTAAAATTTAAAAAAAAAATAAAAAAAGGAAAAGGCGATATAGTTTTCTTTAAAGTGAGAGTGATATATTTAGTAAAAAGATGGAAAATGCTTCAAAAACTCTTTTTATAAAAAAGTTATTTTTTTCACAAATTATCATTGATTTATTGAATTAATAAAAAAGAATTACGGTCTAGGAGATGCTATTAAAAATCGGATGTTTTTTAAAACAGAGACAAAGATAATTATCTCTTTATTGTGCTATCTTTGCAGGAAGCTTGTTTTGCATACTTGCTGCAAGTTTGATTTGCAAAGAGGTGGCGCTACTTGTCACATCGAACTTGCTACAAGTTCGATTCAAGTTTGACGCGTCAAATTTTGCCATGACAAGTCAAAATCAAACTTGCTGCAAACTTACGTGCTATCTGGGTTGTAATATTTTTTCGAATTTTCCTAAAATTTTGCTTTAAATCCCAATAGCACAAAGATATTGTACAATATTGAACGATATTGAACAATATCCGCAATATTGTATAACACTGTACAATATCATATAATATTATACAATATCAAACAATATTGTACAATATCATATAATATTATACAATATCATATAATATTATACAATATCAAACAATATTGTACAATATCACATATAATATTATACAATATCGAACAATATCCGCAATATTGTATAAT
>BGPR01000582.1:201962-246641 GCA_013235015.1 Araneus ventricosus
CATATAATATTATACAATATCGAACAATATCCGCAATATTGTATAATACTGTACAATATCATATAATATTATACAATATCGAACAATATCCGCACTATTGTATAATACTGTTCAATATCATATAATATTATACAATATCGAACAATATTGTACAATATCATATAATATTATACAATATCGAACAATATTGTACAATATCGGGAAAAACGTTGTGCTACCTGGGAAAAGTAATATAAAGGCAGTAGAATCCATAGGACTCTCTAAGACTGTCGCCCGGGGCATTTGCTCTCCTAGGCCACCTCCGTCCCTACGCCTCGGAAGAGAACATTAACAATTTGATAGAATGAATTATTATATTTTTTCTTTTCTATTCCTTTTTAATAGAGATTCTTTTAAAATGATTTACTTAAGGCTAATATTTTGTCTTTTATTAGAGTTTTTTTAAAGGAAGTTTACTTAATACAAACCTGACAATTTGTATCCTTCAAAACGAACTCGTCGTAATCTAAGGAAATTAGCGAACTATAGAAGAGTCTATTTGGTTTGATTTTACCTAAATTCTTGCCACTATTGATGGATATTAAATTCCGAGTAAAAGGCTAGTTTCAGAACTTCTTAAAAAAGGATATCAGAAGTTTCAAACCTCTTAAAAGAAGCATTCTGTAAAGAATTAAATATTCTTCAAAATTGATTTTGTTTATTATCACAGATCTCTCTGTATTGCATTTAAAAAAATGATATTGAAGAGTTAAATAAAGAATTCACTTAAAACATATTCCTCTAAATGATATAATTCTACTAACACTAGAAAGAGCTTATGTATAAACATGATTAAATGAAGTGCTGCAACAAAGGCGATTATTTTTCTACAGCGTTGTCATTATGACGTCATGGATGTTGATATATAACGGTTATAATGGCAGATATAACCATTACAATAACAGATCACCCGTCGAGCCAATTAAACGCACAATATCATATTGTGGTATGCTGATTACATTTCGTAGCTCAGGGCACCTGAAATGCTGTATATCATCACGACGTCTGATGGCGAAATATAGAAATTATTATATGGTGGCTTCCATAAAGTTATAATTTTCAGGCTCGCCAAATTATCAAAACTCTCACTATTGAAAATCATCAAATTATGTTCGAGGAATCATATGTGATAATTCTTCTAATTACGAAATCAAGTCGAACAGCTATATTTTTGGGCTTTCCATCAAATTTCTTTGCAGATAAAGTGCATAACTACCCTTTTTTGTGCGGAACACCTTTATGAATTAATGTAATTATATATTAGATTTATTCATATACTTATGTATTCATTCAGATATTCAGATATTTATGTATTCATTAATTTTAACATAAGTTTTAAATATAAGCTTTTCGAATCTACGAGCAAATTTTTAATAAATATATAAAAGTTATTTGTTTGTTTATTTATTTTGTTTTATCTATAATTTTTAATTTAATCGCCATTCAGTGCTGCATTTTAATCTGCAAGTAAAATAGGGATTCAATAATTTCGCTTACTTAGAATCTATGAATAGTTTCATTTAAAGATTTTTTTCTCAAAATAGAGATAACTTTATTCAAAGTAAAACATTCTAGATACGTAATGCAGATTACGTATATGCTTCTTATAGAATTGATCTAATTTTTATGTATTAAGCAATATATAAAAAATTAGAACAATTCTATGAAAACGATTGCAAAAACACTTTTGCGGGATTTAAAATGGCCAAGGCATAATTTGCTCGAAAAAAACAGCAGATTTCAAAAACAATATATCTGTGCTGATTAGTGTGCTTTTTATAAACACAACTAAATATCATATTTTGATGTTATTTTGCCTTCCTTGACATGTTAATATTCTACTGAAATATGTTTAAGAATGGTAATAATTGACTCAATTTTTTTAAAAATAATTTTATAGAAAAATCTGTATTGCAAACACTAAGTATATCTATTCGCTATGATATGAAATAAAAAGAGTTATTACAGAGTTTGTTATATAAAATGGCAGTTAGCAATTTTTTATAATTATAAAACTCAAATATATTTTGAAATTGCGAAAGCAATACATAAAAATTAGATAAGTTCTATAAGAACAATAGCAAACACACGTGTGTAGGATTTATAATTAGCCAAGCGTGAAACGATTCATACGAACGTAACATATTTTGGATAACTTCTCGTGTCAATAGAGTTAATCTTAAGGAATCTAGGGGTCTACTGAACAGTTTACTTTTCGTATATACTACAGGACATCATTTTGTAATGTTATTCTGAAAATTGTGACCTATAATGCAATATGCTGCAAATTAATATCGAAATCACCCCGACCTAACGTGGTGCCATCCGAGAGTCGCTGCAATAGCTCGGGTGCTGAGTCTGGAGTCCTAATGACCATCACCGACCACGTCCCGACCATTCCTGCAGGAGGTACGCATTATCACCGGCAGAGGGCAAGCCCCAGCCATTATTATACCCACCAGGAAAGCGGGACCCCACGTACTTAACCGGCGGCTTCTCATCTATGCACTCGTTTTGCCCCCCAGTGTAGGAATGGTTTAAACCTACCGGTTTTAACCGAAAACCGATTTTTTTTTGCTTCGGTTAACCGGGTTTTTTTCGGTCATTTTTTTGTCTCGGTTATAACCGGTTATTTTTTTAAATCCAATAACCGGGTGATAAAACTGGATCGGAAGATAGCTCGATTTTAGGTCCAATTAGCCTAAAATTTACCAAGTTATGAAGCCTTGAATTTCATCATCTTAGACCAATTACCGACAACCGTTTCCTCGAGGCGTCTGCTGTCTGGCGGATTACTGAAAGAGTCTTTATGAACAGATAAATATTGACCAATGGATTGATTTCCTGTAAAAACAATATTAATAAAAATTTTGTTTGAAACGGCGTTTTTTTTTCATAAAAACCCCCCCGAAAACCGGTTATTTCAAAAACCGGCTATTTTGAGCGGTTATAACCGCGATGTTAAACCGGAGGTGAAAAACCTATATAACCGAAAATAATTTATGCAATAACCTCCATCCCTACTCCAGTGGGACTATAGGTTGCATGTAAGATTATGCAAGACCAGAATGAGTCCCAATGCCGGCCACTCCGACTCCTAATTCTACGATTCCCTAGGTGAACAGCGCAACACAAACCGCTCCCGTACGCATATTTACAAACCCTACCCTGATAGAACTGGTGCAAGAAATCAGTTAATATCGTTGGCTACAAGGAGCAGTGACGTCGTTTTCAACTCTCGCACGGAGCGTACGGAAATCATAACAAAACAAGTGTCGTCCTACTTTTCTTCTCCATTTTCCCACAGTTGAGCACAGAAAACATTCTTCCGTAGGTTGTAATATTTTTTAAAAATGATATTTTTTAAAATATCATAAAATATAAAACATCCTACACTGTAAGAAATTATACTAATGAAAAGTACACGCACGAGAGCAAAGAACGACGTCATCGGCTTTCGGTGAAGCGAGCCAATCATATTGTCCGATTTCCTGCCTCAGTTCTATCAGGGTAGGGTTTGTAAATATGCCTCCCGCACCTACTCCGTCGCTTTTATGGGACGATCATCCAAATGAAATGATAGACAGCAGGACATGTTGATTATTCAACCTTCCGCTCCACACTTCTCCATGTGTGACCTGTTTTTCACCCTCAAGAAAGTTGAACGTGAGGGTGAAAAGCGATCGATAGAAAGCGGTCGAATTTGCGTAGAGTTGAGTGGTCGTGAATGTTCGACCTAATAGCTTGAAAGATTATTTATGTCTTGTGCTGTCTTAGTATACTGTTAATATAAATACCCTAGTAGCACAAAGATATTGTACAATATTGCACGATATTGAACAATATTGCACGATACTGAACAATATTGCAGGATATTGAACAATATTCGCAATATTGTATAATATTGTACAATATCATATAATATCGAACAATATTGTACAATATCATATAATATCGAACAATATTGTACAATATTGGGCAACATGTTGTGCTTCCTGGGAGGGGAGATTGCGGTAAAACGGGATAGTGGGGTAAAACGGGATACTTTGATTTTGGCGTTATTAATTCTTTTTTCTAATGGACAAATAAATAATTATTCCCCAACTAGGGAAGAAAAATGAATGGTCGCAGTTTCCATTTTGTTGTTGTTAAATTCACTTCGTCTGCGAAAGTTTATTTGTTAATTGACGTCACCTCTCCAATGTTCGTATGATTTTAAACTATCCTTACTTAAAGATCATTATACTTTTAAAAACCATCTTTAGTCCAGCTTATTAAACGTTTACTAAGGATTTATGCCCTATCAAAAAGTAAGGATTTATTCCAATAATTGTGCTGTTCTCTTTCGTTCCTTATGACCTGTGCAATCGGGTAAAATCGGATACTTCTTGTGGGGTAAAACGAGATACGAGAAAGTGCTGCGCTTTGATTGGTGGATTCTCTTCAAGACGGCTATTGAAATGGTGTAAAATACTCTTAAGTCAGCGATATTCAAAGCTCCATAACTGGGCCAGTTTTAGTCGCAAAAGAGTGAGATTTATTTTTGTTTAAAATGTTAGAGTGTCGAGAAAATTTTACTAAATATGATTGATAGGACCGTGGGGCTGTATAAAAGGTTAAATTTCGAAGCTTTCTCAGGAATATATTGATTCACTCAAAAAAACCTATATTATGATTTTTCCTTTCATTTAAAGCATTTCTCCAATTGGAACTATATGTCTATCTCTAACGGTTTAGAATTTAGCTATTGGACCACGATAAGTGTCGACACTATGTATATATATATATAACTCAAAAGAACACACATACAAAATTTCAGGAAAAAAATATTGGACATTAAAATTTTAAAATGGAAAAGGCTTATTCTTGCAATTTTTATTATTTTCTCAATTTTTCTTTTTTCGTGTTTCTTTCATCATCGCTTTTCGCTATTTGTTTCTATTGTTATATATATTGTGATATACCGTTGTTTTCTTACTAAATTCCAAGGTAATAAGGAACCAAGTAAGGAGTAATTACATATTGTTATTACTTTTCATTTCCATCGAAAAATCTTTTTCACAAATTTATAGAACACTGCCATTTTATATAAATTTTAAATAAAGTACTTTTGAATTGTAGATTAAACAAAGCAACTGAATCGATACAAAATCAACTTTTTCAAATAATTGCCAGCGGGAAATTACTTCTACTAGATTAAAGAAACGGTTGAATTATTTTCGCCCGAAATTCAAGCAAAATCCACTAATAAACTTTCTTAACAAAAAAAACTGGGGAATCTCAAATGCATGCATTCGACATATAAATGCAGATTCAAAAGGTTGGATTCTTTTAAAGATTATCTCAACTAAACTAATGAGATAAGGACACTCTTGTAGTATTTTAACGACCGTCATTTACTTCACGGCTTCTGGTGGCGAGACCAAATCTTCTAAGTTGAGATAAGAAGTTTCCCAAATCAAATGATCCGTTCGAGTTGGGAAGACTTACTATCACAAGTCTCGAGATTTTGCTTTGATTTCTTTCGGAATCAATGCGTTGAGGCCTCCAGGGGGTTTTGCAGTTCTTTAGATATGGCCTGATTTATTTACTTTTTAAAGTACCAAGTAGCAAGATGGGATAAAATATATTTTCTTTTATTTGTTAATGATTTAGGGTCTGCCTTTGTGTGGGATTTCTCGCTTACTGATTAAAAATAAATATTTTTTGAAAGAAATTTATTGAGTCGTTAGAGACATTTTCTTAAATGCAATTTGAAAATATAGGTCCGAAATGTATCTTTACAAATTTAGACTTTAATGACTTAAAAACCGTTCTAGAAAATAACAAACAGTTTTGAACCTGTGACAAGTTAACTCATAAAGTTTTTTCTTGTTTTCCAGTAGACGCAGATTTGTCGAAAAATGTGGACGCCACAGGAGAAAGTTCAGTGTGTAGTCTGGTTAATAGAGACAAAGTCCGATGCCCAAATGCAATGTTAGGGTCTGAAACAAAGTCCAAAGTTCCGTTGCACTTGGGCATCGGACTTCGTTTCTATTAACCAGGCTACACACTGAACTTTCTCCTGTGGCGTCCACATTTTTCGACAAATCTGCGTCTACTGGGAAAAAAAAAACTTTATGGGTTAACTTGTCACATGTTGAAAACCGTTTGTTATTTTCTAGTATAGTTTTGAAGTTATTAAAGTCTAAAGTTATAAAGATACATTTCGGGCGCCCTAAACTTAGAGATTAAATATATGCGCTGATGCTAAATCCATATTGTCTGCTTTAACCCGCTGATTCCCAAGGCCATTGAAATAAAGGAACCTCAAAATACGGGAACGTCCGAGCTCCTCTATCAAAGTTAAGTGAAATTCCCTTTCCCCCTCAAAAACCACAATAACAGCTGGCATTGTCCGAATTGTAAGAAAACTCCCCTCTTCCCCAAACACATCTGGGCGAGCCACTCTAACGAAGAAAGCACGTGCCGCGGGTGTGAAATCAATCACACTTAACGAAAGGGGGGTGGAAATTTCAGAGTGACATTCGGACGTTTCGGACGTCTATCATATTTTGCTTGAAGAGACGTATGGGACGGTTCCTTGTCGATAGACTTAAAGCCAGATGTCCTCACCTTGTGGTACGCGTACCCTAGGGGTTCGCGGCGGACGTGTTAGAGGTACGCGAATGCAATTTTGGTAATGACGCACACAAAAAATCTGAGGGATTAAATTCTTAAAAGAAGTAAAAAATATTTTATTAACACATTTAAAAGTATTAAAATTGTCGTACAGACAATACTTTTCGAAGCGCATGTTACAAATAAAGGATTTTAAATCTATTCTAAAACGGTTTCTTCAAGAAACCGAAAAATATACGTTTCTGAAAAAGAAAACTTCAGTGAAAATTCGAATAAAACTGCCCTAAAATCTGTGTAGGGAAAAAGAAAGAAATATGATCGATTTTTTCCTGGGTAACAATGAAAGAAGAAAATCAGGTCCTTAATAATAAAGCAATAAAATGTCTAATACCATTCGTGAACACAGAACTTTTGAAAAGAGAATTCATGCCATATGCACAGGACCGTCTTGGCAATTTTTGGCGCCCTGGGCGAGAGTAAATTGGTGCTCCTTCAGAACCGTTACTAAGAATGTGAGAGCCTGAGACCCAATGAAAATACGGCAGTCTCCGCTTAATGTGATCGCAGTTAATGTTATCATTCGCTTTGTATTATCAAAAACCTCTGGTCCCGAACCAACGTATTCAAATGTACACAAAATTCTTCGTTTAGTGTGATCACTACACCGTTTAATGTTACCAGCTTTCTAGTAGAGAATTGACCGATCCCTCATTTTCAACCAGCGTTAACGATTGACGTTCGTAGAATTTCTCGATCGACTTGTAAGGATACATCTGGAGGTCACTTCCCCCCACACATTCCAAGAATTTCGGGGTTTATTTTTCATGACCACTCTTTGAAGGTCGTCCATTTAGCGGGCAGGGACGTGATCGTCGGTAATTGTCATTGAACCTCCTGAACGTATGCAAAAGGAAGAGGAAGATGAAAGGAAGAGGAAAGGATATATATATATATATATACATAACTGCCACATTAACAGGCTTGGAAATTTGCCAAGCTGTTTGTGAGCAAGCCAAGCAATAAAAGTTGATGATTCGGAAGAGGACGAATGTGTTAAAGAAAACCCTCCAATGAACGCCTGAAAGAGGCAAGCACTTAATATTTTGAAACGAAGCGTGCAGCATCGTTCAACAAATTTTAAAAAAAGCAATACGAGTACGAACAATATAAATGAAATTTTAAGGAATAATTGTCTTCAAGCATCAATTAATGAATTTTTTTCAATTGTTATTTTTGAAATAAATTACAGATATCCCTGAGGTAAGTGTTTTTCTTTTCCATTTTGTTTCTTTCCCCTTGATGTGATAAAATCTAGTTGATTTTACCCAATTCGGTTATTGTTATCAATCGGTTAATGTTATTAAAATTCTTAAGTCCCGAAGTGATCACGTTAAGCAGAGTCTACTGTACCTTTCAAATACAATAATTGAGGGACAAAAAAATGAAAGAAAGAAAAAGTAAAAAAAATAAGTAACCTGTTCTCTGATTAACGTTTTGCAATTCTGAAAATCAGCGTCTTTTTAAAACAGGATTTTACGAGGGAGCTTCCGTATTGTAGGTAACTTCTATTACACACATAATTTATTTTTTTTCTCACTGGTTGTCTCTTTTCTCACTGGTTGTCTCTGTGTGAATATTTTTTGAAATGATATATACATGTTTATGCAACATTACAAAATAGATAACTGTTTATATTTCGTTTCAACATCCCGAGAATACCACTTTCGGACGATTTTACGCCGGAAAGGGGTGTCAGGCAATGAGTAAGATGAGCGCATTTCCGGAGTTTTTGTTAGATCACTCTAAGTAAAATGTGAACATCTCCTCCTCCATTCTGCAATTTCCCCCTATTTTGGTGAAAATAACTCCGACTGGCGCATGCGCAAAAGCGAGGAGGGTTTCGGAATCCGAAAACATACAAAAGTTGAAACACCTAATCATATCTTTATGTTTAACATATTAAAAATTCTATTTAAATAATTTTTTGGTTAAAAATTAAATTCAATTCAGTATTGTAAATTTTAGGCGCCTTTGGATCAATGTGTCCCCTGGCCCAATTAGCCCAATGGATAACATGACCCTGCATATGCGTTGTAAGGTCACGGCCGATGACCGCAGTTTTGTGGCTGAGCAAATTCGAGGCGAATGCAGACAATGAGTAGTATTACCTATTTTATTTACAGCTAGATTCTATTTACATACATTTGTAATATACATTTTCTAGATTAGGTTGCTTATATGTACAAAAATCAAATAAATGACCTCGAAGGGAGGAACTGTAACTCTGGTCGAAGTAATTAATTAACTTCGCGAAACCAACCTGCACTGCGCTGGAAAAATCAATAAAGTCCCGGAGTTCTATGTAAACTCCTACGAGATGACCCCGAGGACCGGGTCTATCCGTAAATATCAGAACTCGCAATCCCTGATGGGAGTACTGCGAGTCTCGATTCGAAGCAAACCTAACGCCCACTAGCGTAGCTGAAGTCCAACTCTCCACTCTCCTCAGACCATCGAAATTCCCCGCTTTATGTCACGATCCGGGTCTCCTCATTTGTAAGATGGCATTCCTTTCCACCACCTGCAAAAATTCCCACCATTATTTCTCTCTCGTTAGCACTCTTCCTACAAAGGTAAATGTTGCCCCTCGTCCATCAAATCCACGCTTCGTTACTCTGAATTGTCCAGTTCCCGTCACGTAGGCGACATTGTCAATCAACGCTTTTTTAAGAACCCTGTGGCCCTGACTAGTCTTCAGCAAGTATCGTCGCATATGCCCCCTCACGCTTTGTTATACCGCACCTGCACAGAGAAGCATTGTCATTCCTCAGGCGGTTGACACTAGTCGAAGAATCTTGTGTTAAATTCCACCTGCAACCCTAAATCATCGTGTTGTTACAGTGTTATTAAAAACAAATATCGCAGTAATCCTGAAGTAGCTCGAAACTTGAGATTGTATCTATCTTCATTTAAATCTAACTTCATAAAACTCAGCTCCATGAAGCAAGATGGAGGATGCTTTGCGAAATTATTTCAATGATGTTTTCATTTGTTTCGGCGTTGAGCAACCAAAAATAAAATAAAACGTAGAATCAGTGATAAATACTGCAAACGTTATTAATTTGCATATACTGGAGGATAAAAAGACTAATCTAGGCGCACGCGACGAAAAAAAGCTTGGAAACCGATAATTAGCGCAATCATTAACTTCTTTTATTTAATCCTCCCCTAGTCGCAATATTTAATACATAGTCGTGCATAGCAGTATTCATCTATTAGCTGTTTTAACGGATTACAATTAAAGTTTTTCTGACAGAATACTCAGTAGTATTAATTATTATAGTTATAAAGGAAAATGTATGAAAATCAGATGGATATGTAATAAAATAAATTTAAATAACACGAGATACATTGCGATAATCAAAGGATGGAAATTATTGCGAGTATCGGAAGGTTAAATTGACAGGAAATCTCAGATTAACCGGAACAGAGATATTTTTTAAAAAATTCTGTGGCTTGCATTCAAAAAAGATCCCAAAAATGTCGAGCTGGGACTCAGAGGTTTCAAACATTCCACAAAAGTTCGGAAGTTATAAGCCCTTGCTATAACTATTTTTTATTAATCATGATACAGAAGTACCATAATACATTCGTTAAAATAAGCAAATATGCATCCATTTAATATTTTTAAAATTAAGTCAGAAGCATGTGAGTTCTCTAATTGGTTATGCACTTAAATATGTAATTTAAAATTATTGTGATTTGATTCTGATTTCACCTAAAGACTTGAGAATATTTGTCATGTTTTTAAAATTAGTAACCTACTGCCGACTAGAACGAATATTTTCTTTGTGGCACAGTACAACTCTTTTAGTCTTAAATATCAAAATTGACAGTATTTAACTGGAATTTTTCATATAAGTTGTCCTTTATATCTGACTTTGAAGTTATCAAAAATAAATTACGCTGCGTCTCTCAAATGCACAGTAAAAAATTATTACTAAAATTCTCATATTTCCTATAATATTCAAAATATTGACATACTTCAAATTTTTATACAATGCTTTTCTAACATATTGTCGAGTAGTCTGTATGTTTGATATAAATCGGTTGAAAACTGCATGATATAAGCAAAAACATGCGGGGAAATTTGGGATTTTTTAACAAATTTGAGATTCTTGATTCTTCCCGAATATTCGTGCTATTTTTCCAAAAATGCATGTAGATATTGCGCAATTCAAATAAAACCATTGATGAAAGTGGCAAATCATTATCAGTTTTTTGAGAAACGGGGAAGTCCTAAATTATTTTGTTCTTCAACTATTTCTAGTCGTTCCCCGAAATGCCCTCGTGACCAAATCTTCAATGTAAAATGTGTGTTCAAGCTTCTTCTTTACATGGTCGAAATTCAAAGAAAATCCACTCGGTCTTTCGGGAGATATTCGAAAAAATTTGCAAATCCTAAGTAACAGAAATAATTATTTCTGTTACTTACCTTTATGTGGAAATCTATATTTTTGATATATAGATTTGACACGAAAACTTGGGGAAATTTTATTCATTTGCCTGATTGATTCTGATTTTTCTAAAATAAAGAATTGTATATTAAAAGTAGATAATTTTTTTATGATATATTTCAATGATTATTAAATATCTGTGTACGCATACCTAAACGTAGTTTTCTTTTAATCTGAACCGTGTATTTTCAAAACGAAATGTTAATCTGACTAAACGTAAAATTAAAAAAAAAAAAACACCGTAATTTTATGAGATTTCTTTTTCCTTTTTTCCCCGTTTTCCATTGAAATTTTACACCATTTTGATTTTCTTGACCAAATATAATTATTTAATTATTAAATCATTAATCTCTGAAAAATGTATTCCATGTTTATTTGAAATTGATTTTCATCTAATCAAATATCCTCGAGACCACTCTCATGTAACATTTTGTTGCATGAAAAAAGTATAGAAAGCGTAAGTGAGATTTTTAGCAAAAGGGAAATTATTTTTCCGTGTCACATATGCTTATTTTTAAATGTTCTGCTGTTGCTTTTATTCCGATTATAAATTCAACAGGAGTAAAGATTTTGTTTGCTCTTTTAAATATCTTAATATTTTCTAGTACACGTTCCTGGAAACAATGCTGGAGTGCCTTTCAACTCGAAAGTTATTTCAAGTGTAATGTTGTGCAGATTATATAAACTTACTAAGACGGACATCTTTTATTACCTTTATTAAATACCAGCACTACGCGCACGGAGATGCCAGTGGAATCAGGACTTCAACAAAATAAAAAAAAAATCGCCCACAATGACACGAAAAAGTTTTCAAAACAAAAGATACACATTATAGATTTTCCCGCTTATTTTTTCCGCGATAATAACATGTAGAAAAACAGTACAGAGTACATTAATCCAAAACAATATAAAAAAAATTGTTGCCCGTGGAATCAGGACTTCAACAAAATGAAAAAAAATATTCTTAAAACATGACAAAAAGCTCCGAAGGTTATGATGTCACCTGACCCTTCATCCAATCAAATTGAAAGCTGCATTCCGGAAGACTGTCGCTAAAGAAATTGCGCTCGACAAAAATAACTTTCATCTGCCCAGGAATAATTTAATTTAAAAAAAACGGGAAAAGATATTTTAACCGTTCTTGTTTTAAATCAGAGAGAACCGTTCTAGTTATAAGCTGAAAAAAATTGAAAATAATGGTGCTATTAGAAAGTCGGATGCAACAAATTTAAAAACAAAACCAACATTTAGATGGCGAAACTGACTATTTTTTAAAAAATTCTCAAAATTCAGTAAATTACGTTAGAAACTCAAAACTAAATTCATTAGAAAGGAAATCGCGTGCTCGTTCCGATGGTATATCTATTTTTGTCGTACAATTATTCGAAAACATTCTATCGAGAAATTAGTGCGAAAAATCAACCAAACCAACACAATACATTAAATAAAAAAATTTCTAGATTAAAATTTAAAATTTCGGCTTCGAGGTGCATTCAGTCACCATTACGACTACCTGTGTACCAAATTTCATGGCTGTAAGTGCGATAGGTTCGTCTGGACATCGCAGACAAACACACACACACACGCACACAAACATTGCCTTTTATAAGTATAGATACAAACTAACACTTCGGAACATTAATTTTTATTATACTCGGTTAAAAATTTCTTTTGGACTAATTTTATTTTGTTTCTCATTTTTGGACAATTAGCTTTTTGTCGAAATTAATATATAAAAAAGAATAATGGTATGATATATCGGAAATGCTGATTAATGCTAATGAAATGGAAGGAATGAAAACGAAGATCGAGTCATGCTGCCATCTGTTGACGAAATAGGTTAATTTCTGAGTATTTCATTAAATTGTTTTGTTAACTATCTTTCGTAGCTTGAAAGTTATACACAATTCTGAAAGTGATGTAATTGAAATCAAACGGTACGCTTAAAACATTGATACCTCGAGGGTAAGTGACGCCGTGAACATAATATTTATTTTTCGCCCCCCTGACTAATTTGAGATTTTTACTTTGAGAAACACTAAACACAATACCCAAAAATATTATCTTCGCGGCGGCCCTTTAGGCTGGCGCCGGAGATCCATAACCCTCTTGCCCACTCCTCGTTACGCCACTGACTTGAAACTCATTTACAATACTTACAAAATAAAAGCTATGAGCATTTCTTCGCAGTATTTATTCAATGTATTTATTGTAAAACAAATGGATAATTTAAGTTCAACTAGTAACATTTCGAAATATTCTGAACATAGGGAAATTAACAGCAAAAACTACAAGCGACAAAAAGAACTTAATGTAACATATTTCATGTAGGGAGTTAATGAATTATGTGCCGAACACTTTTAGTGGTACCAAATCACAATTTCCTGGTGGCGCATATTAAAGACATTGCAAATCAGGAATCATTTTCCATTCTGTCAGTTAACTCCGCATTTTTAATTTAATACCTGTCTTTCCATGACTGTCCACAGCTAATTTTATCATTAACTACTTTTTTCAGCAAGAATGGACTCCTTCACTCAAACAGGTGGTTATAAAATTATATCTCACAAAGACTGGCATATACATTCATTCTTTAATCTAATTCGGAAAATATGTGTAGTGTATTCATGCGCGACATGATATATAAAGTCTGTACATAGCATGCTGGCTCTCTTCCCATTTAGCTGTGTTCAATAAAGATTGTTGTTGTTCTAACTACGGTGTGGTCTCTCCTTCTAGACCCAGGCACATAATACAACAATATGTTACAAAAATTCATGGGTTAGTCTGATGCATACGAAGACATTGATGCCAAAAATCTGCCGAATTTATAAATTGTATTTTTATTAAAGAATAAATTCTTGAGCATTATCTTTTTAAATTATCTTTAGATTTATTAAGATGGAAATTTCTCCTGCGGATGTAGCCAAAAACATAATACGAGTCCCCTGTTTTTCTATAGATAAGGAGTTGTGAATGAAAAATTCTAAATTGGTGAAGATAGTGATCGATTGATTACGTTGGTGTTTCGTACTCTTCTTCAAATCATCGAACAGTCAGTAAGAAAAAGGCGATAAATGTTGAGAATAAGGAAATAAAACAATATTAGTTAAATTCCTTATAATAAATTAATATCTGTGGAAAAGTATAGTGGAAAAATATCGAAAATATTAAAATTTAATTTACTTCAATTATTTGAATATTTTAAAGTTGCATTATCAGTTACAAATATTTAGCACTGCATTGTTAAACTAATAACAATGCATTTGTAATTTATGGATTTAAAGATTCTCTTTAAATTCATTTGATAATAAAAAAGAAAGAATAGTTTCGAGAAATTTGAGCGTATTATATTAAAATGCAAATATTAATGCACTCACGATTTTAAATTTTAAAAAAAGGGTACAAATTGCAAAGATGTCCAATTTTGGCACAAAATTCACATTATTAATTTTTTTTATCTAAAAGAAAAAGGTGCTTTGGACGGCAGGGGAGGGATGTAAAACGAATTCTGATTATAAAAAGAAATATTTGTCGAAATCTGCCTTATACAGAATATGATTGATTGAATTTATTAGGATCCTTTATTAGGATCTTTAGCAACAAAGACATACATCCTCTAATTCGAAAGACATACAATTACTTTATGTCAAAAAACTTCAGTCAATAAAGAATCTTGATTGCAAACATAAAGGGATATGCAGCAACTCTGCCTGTTATCTAGTGACAGAGAAAAAAAATCTGCTGTGGAAAAATATGATTTGATTTTATTTGATTTAATTGGGGTTTTGTGGGTAATTCCATAGTTCTTTCCAATCCGTAATCAAAGAAGAGATGAAAATTGCCATCAAAAGACGGGCTAAAATTATTACCGAACTGATTCGGTCAAGAGAAAAAAAATGGCACCCTCCTAGAAAGACCTCTATATTCTTTTTCCTAGAAAACTATGTACTGATATGTAATTAAAGAATACCATTTTTCAAATTATGGTATTCGATAACCCAACGATTGTTGTAAATCGTGCTGACATCTAGTGGTAAAATATCAAACTATATATCAATTACTTTAAAAGTTGCGGAAAAGCAGTATTAATTTTTTCGTACATGACCCCCCAGTGGCGAATTCAGGGGGGGGGGGCTATCGGGCTACAGTCCCCCCCAGAGCTAAGCCAGAATTCTTGATTTTATTTAACATCATTACAACTGTTTTTTCTTAATTTCCTTCTTTTAAAAAAATAATAAAAACCTTTCAACATTACTTTCTGGCTTGATAGGCTCGAAAATTTTCTTACTTTTGTAGTCATTCCACTTGTGCTTGTAGCTTTGACGAAAAAGACATTTTTTGGCTAGTCATTTCATTGTAATTTTTATCAAATTATTGAAAGTATTGTATTGTTTTTTCATGATTCTTATTATCAGGTGAGAAAAGACAGTAAAGTTAAAGAGTTTTGGTTTACTTTAGCCTTGAGGTTTGACATTCATCACGACGATGCAAACTTTTTATGACCTCAGCCCCCCCCCCCAGACCCGAATCCTAGATTCGCCACTGTGATAAAATATGTATTCTGGTATTTATGATATAGTTCAAATATATACATTTTTTGATATAACATTTTTGCTTAGCATTTTTACCAACAAAGTTAACAAACATGCTTCGTGCATTAGAAAAATTGACTATAATGAATTATTGTGCCTAGTTTCCAGCAATCTAAAATACTGCCTAAAATCATAGATTCAATGATGATAACTAGTTTCTCTAATAACCCGTATATGCAATACAGAAAAAAACATTGTTACAAAAATATATACATATTCAATGCTTTCAATTGTGTTTTCGATAAGTTATCTAATTTGCAGAAGCAAAAATAATTTATTTCTTTCAAATTATATTCAAACCACAGCGATTCACATTTCTGTTAAAATATTGATTAATATATCCGAAAAATCAGAGTAAATCAAAGATTTATTTTGATGATCATTACGTCAGTAATTGTTATTCGTCTAAAATTGCTGTTTGTAAACAAAAGAACTGAAGTGTGATTAGAATGAGTAGTTTATTATGGAAGATAACATTAAATATCTTACATTGAAAAGATAGAAATAGAGAGTTTTATATAATTTAAATTCTATTCGAATCGCCATAATATGGGTTATCTTTATTAATTGTGTGAAATTACTATTACCGATCCTACCTATATTATACTCGCAAGTATAAACATTTATTAGTCTATATATTTCCAGAGTGCAAAACAATAAAATTTTAAACAATTGATTTTCGATGATGTTTATATCTAGTCTTGTTTTATATATTGTTTCAATTTTAGCTATTAAAAACCGCTGCATATGGAATTTCCTTAAATGTGTGTTCTTGATACTAAGTTTGAATCTAACTAACCTTTGTCAATTAATGCATAAATCTGTGTGTATTTTACTAAGTAGAGCGAAAATCCCATTCTCGTTATCATGAATCCAATCAATGAAAGTACTATCATGACTCTTTTTAATTCTCCCTCCACCTTTTGAAACCAGTGGGAGTGCCCCCCTAAACTTTCCCGTATACTGCTCAAAAATTTGTCATTTCCCCTCCCCTTGCGTGGATAATAAAAATCAAATCTACTGTAATCCAGAATGCAACGAATATCAGAAGGTGTTTCATTGCAGATTATAGTGATTGTAAAATATTTAAGTGAAGAATCATATTAAAAGAGATGCCTATGTATTAAAACTTAGCAATATTTATTTTCCATCACACTCCAGCAAGATCCGCTATTATACGAGCGAGCGAAAACAAAACAGAAGGTAAAACATCTATCACAAACATTTATCAAGGACAAAGTGGCGTAATCCTCCCGCTTGATACCAGAGATTGCTAAGTACGCGTGCGCATGGAGATCAGTTTTGAAACGAATGCTTAACAAGTATGCGATTATACAGACCGACAGACAGTCAACCCTTTGACAGATTTGGCCCAAAATTTTATACGGACCTACATTCATGACGATAAAACTGTGTACCAAATTTTATCCATCTAGCTATTCAAGTTTTTGAGTTATAGTAATCGCATGATTTCTGACATACAGACAGACAGACTTCCCGTTGACGGATTTTGTCCAAAATTTGATAGAAATCTACAAATTATGTGCAAAGACCACATACCAAATTTCACCCCCGTAGCTCTAATAGTTTTCGAGTTATCGTGTTCACAGACAGACAGACACACACACACAGACAGACAGACAGACATACAGACATAATTCCAAAATTATGTTTTTCGGACTGAGGGAGTTCTAAAACGTGGAGATTCGTCAAAATCTCGAGTTCGAATTTTTTGACGATTATAATACTTTCTCTTTTCGTATACGAGAAAGTAAAAAAGCACGTTGGATATACAAGCTGAATCTGCGAAGTCGGAAAATATATCTCATCTTCGTATATTTATTTAAAAAATTGAATTAAAAGTTTTATTATATTTTAGGATACTTGCCAACAGTAATCTCTTTAGTCCAGATCCTTGATCAGATGATCGAGATCCTTAAAAATCAGATCTACCAACTTCTCTTCCCTGCTTCTTCCTTTCATTGATTACGAAGTTCAATAATCAATATCAACATCTAAGTTTGAATATGAAATTTTAATATAAGCATAATAATATGATTATGGTCGAACAATAGACTAAAAAAATATTCCTCAATGCAGAAAGTCTTTCTAGTGACACGATGGACACTTCTTTTATTATTCTGTTTCATGCGTTTTTTAATTTTTCACCTACAGGATTGAAATTTTTTAGATACCCTTAGCAGTAGTACACAGTAAATAAAAGGGGAAAAAAATCTCACTTCATCATTTCTTAATTCTGACTGAAGGGGTTCAGAAGCAATTAGTTCTTGTGTCCTAATGATGATAAACATTCCCACGAAGGTCAGTGGCAAATTTTAGAATGCTAAAATTTAAATTAATGTGTGTTTACACCATAAATCATCATATTTGTTTGCCTGTGCCTAACGGGCGCATTGGACCCAAACATGCCGACTAACGACCGAACTTTGAACAACAATTCTGGAGAATTTAAACTGAGCTGATGACAACATCCCGTAGATAATAATTGTTGGAATTCAAATGAACTGGCTCAGTCACTGAATGAAAGCATCTCGTTGGTTAATTTTCATGACGTAGCCGAAGTTACGGCACTAGTCTAAGTTGATTGGTTGTTACAATCTATATATATTGTTCATTTGTGTTTGTAATGAATCGTTCAGTCAGTCTGAGAGTAGACGTAGCTGTAGTCAGCTGAATGGATGGCTGTCATTGAGTGTTTGGGCTGCAAGACAGCAGCATGTCTTTATTTGTTATACAGTAAATTGCATTAAAGCTCTTTTGTATTTTAAAACTGCCTGGTATCTGCGTTACTCTGCAAATTACACTCATGACATGCCAACAATAATAGTATATTACCTGAAAATCTAAACTAATATTTTAGACATCAAGTGTTTATATTATCTCTTAAACTCGTTAAAGGCAACAAAAACATTTTGATAAAACTACCAAGTATAGTGATTTATGGTATGTTATATAATTATTACCTTCTAAGTGTTAAATCTTATCTTTGGAATGCCAGTATTAAAATGATAACTTTAAAGTGCTATTAAAAATGTTAGATATCATTTAATACGACTTGTTGTGGATAAAGTGATTATCTTCAGTCAGTGGTATTAAGCTGCAACATACGACAGCCTACCACCCTGCATGTAACGGCAAATTTGAACGCCTTCATAGAACATTAAAAACAGCATTGGAAGCTCACAACAATCCGCCTTGGAGTGACACGCTACCGACAGTACTTTCGGGTTTGCGTGCTGCAATTCAAGAAGATAACAATCTGTACTTCCAATACGTTGGCTTCTACTTACTTAAACATGAAAGAAGCAACGTTAACTTGTTTGACGTATCAAATAATGAAAATGCGAATACTCCATTTAAACGTTTTATTCCTTTCTTTTCGAGACAAATCTATCTCAACGGAAAAATCAACAAAATTCAAAGAACTACTTTTTTCTACAGTTGCCAAGAAAAAATATAATATGATGAACAAAAGTAAATATGATAATAAATAAATGTTATAAATAAAAAGAAAAGATATTCACAAACAAATGTTAAATGCTGCGTGAGCAATAATTCAGCCACTACATTACTATAGACTTTGTTTAATGAATACTGGGTAAATAAAAATTCGAGCAATATAATCAGAGACAAAATGTTTAGATCATGAAATAAATCATTATAAAAGAGGGGGCTACAATTGCCAATTTTTCATCAGGTGTTGTTCGTCTGTTTATTGATATGTTTTCAAAACATTCCTTTAAGGTAAGTCTTAGGTTTTTAAAAGAAAAGGTAATGTGTTATTAAATCATCATTTGGTGTTTAGTTTGCCCTTAATAATAATGCATTAATATTCATTACTAATATAATGGCCCAGATCCTCCGGTAACGCTCTGACGTCACCAACAATAAAACTCGCGCCATAGCACTGCGAGACGTTAAACAGCATTATTTCATTGTTAGAGAACCTAAATTTCAGTAATTTTAAATTTAAAAGAGTAATTGTCGTTCTAATTTCAAATTTAATAGCTCTAAAATAGTGAAATAAAATTTTCTATCCTTGATATAAAATTTATCCTCTGTGATCAATAGTTCCCGAGAAATTTTAAATTATATTAATCCTATATTTGAAATTAATTTTCGTTTATCAATAGAAAGTAGTAAATTACGTCAGTGCTATATCATGCGCGTGATATAGTTTGGACGACAAATTGTATCTGAGTGCAATCGTGGCTATGATGTTTTCTTGCCAAGAATTAAATTAGCCACCAGTGACGTGAATTTACCATTCGTTCTCAACCGCCGCCAGTGCCCGTTAATTCCAGCTTACACGATGACTATCAACAAATCGCAGGGGCAAACTTTCGATTATATTGGAATTTACCTCGATGAGCCTATCTTTTGACATGGACAGCTCTCTGTTGCACTTTCAAGGTCTAGGATTCCCAATCACGTTAAAATTTACACAAAGACACATGAAATGCAAGGAAAATTATTAAACAACGAAAAATACTTCACACGGAATGTTGTTTACCAAGAGGTTTTTTGAATAAAGAAATATGTAAATAAAAAAATATTTCCTGTCATAAAACATATGCTTATTTTATTTGTTTTCAATCAATGCTAAACATTTCTCTCGCATATATATCTATTTAAACACGTCAAATTTGAAGGGAAATCTCTCGAATGAAGAGGCAATTTGCACCCGTCAGACCATGACGGGCGATTTTCTAGTTTAGTAATAAATAATAACATATCCTTGCACTCACATACAAAATAGCAGGCATTGAAATGAAAATTAAACATTGAATTGTTTCTACCCGAGCTAGCAGAATTAAACCTCTAAAACTAAAAGAACAGATTTAAAAACTGTGTAATCTGTTTCTTGGGTTTTCTAATCAGCTGTACACTTAGTGACAAAAGCTTAGTTAAATAAAGTATTTAAGTTTCAAATTAGCTTTCTAAGTCCTTTATCCTATTGTAAATTCTCTGTTATTCGTTAATTCATTTAGCGTCCAAGTAACTATGTACCTAAATTGTTTCGACACATGGAATCAGATTTAAAGATTCATCAGTAGATTTTTTTTACACAAAACCACTCTTATCGTTCAGGGCTAATGGTAATTTCAATTATCTTTAATTAGTAATTAACCTTGATTTGATTGTTAATTAGAAGAACATTCGAACATCGCAAGCATGTAGCAAGTGAGGAAGAAGTGCTCTCTTTATTAAGTACTTAACAGCTGTTTAGCATTAAACCTAAAACTTATTAATTAATTTTAAAACTAAAACTCGTCCAACTTTTTCCAACCAATGATTGCCTTATTGAGAGAGGATTGCAATTAAAATAATTCGACATACAAGTGGTTATAAAAATTAATCATGGTAACAATAGATTGCAATTCCTTTTTAGATCGCAACGTATTTCACTAACTTTCTATACTTCATATATATCATGTTCTGTACGGTATGGTATTTCGAATTTCATAAAATAATAAAAAGTCAATGAAACCTAAAATTTTTTTCGCGAGACTTGATACGAGATTCAGAAAGCTGTAGGTTGGGGTTGGAAAAACCTTCTGGTTTAATCCGAAAACCAGTGTTTTTCCGTTATTTTTTGTCCCGGTTTAAACCGGTTATTTTTTTAAAACCGGGCAGGAAGATAAGCTCGATTTTAGGTTCGATTAGATTAAAATTTACCAAGTAATGAAGCTTTGAATTTCATCATCTTAGGCCAATAAACGACAACCGCTTCCTCCATGCGTCTGTTGGTTGGCAGATTACTAAAAGAGTCTTTATGAACAGGTATGGATTATATGGTATATTGGCCAATGGATTAATTTTCCTGTAAAAACAATATTAATAAAAAATTTTGTCTGCAACCGGCGTCTGTTTTCCGTTGGAAAATAATATTTATCTTTAGTCGGAAGTTCCGCGGCGTCCGAAAGATGAGTATCTATGCTGAATGATGTTGTTTCCGATGAGAGGTGTCGACTCACGGATCTAAACATTTCTTAAAGAGTCTTTATGAGCAGATGAGATGATAAATATTGGCCAATGAATTAATTTTTGGTGAAAACAAGGTTAATAAAAAATTATGTCTACAATATTTACTTATTGCAATAATTACTCATTTATTATCATTACATATGGCATTAATTACTTATTTAGAATCATTATTTATTACATTAATTAATTATTGTCATAATACTTACTTACTGTACATTAATATTAATAAAAAAAATTTTGTCCACAAACGTTGCTTTAAAAGAGAACAAACGAAAAACCGGTTATTTTGAGCGGTTTTAACGCCAGGTTAAACCGGAGGTAAGAAACCGGTTAAACCGAAAACAGTTGGGGTTTTTTTTTGCAATAACCACCATCCCTAGCTGTACATTCTAAATCAATCCGGAGGGCACTGAAGAGAGGAAAAAGTGAAGCTAAACCTTGGCCTTGATATAAGGATTAAATTTTCATTTTTGGTTCTGTGGTGCTGTTCATCTCAGTATATAAAGGTTCATTTTTTTTAAAAAAAGCCAAGTAAGATTTTCGCTTTGATTTTGTGTTATTAGTTATTTCTCAGTGCTGCTATGGCTTTTCAGAAATTTCCATAGAAAATTACTTGTTGAATTAGATAATTGCTGTAGAAATATTTGTTGTGTTTATGTTGAGATTTTTATTAAAAGAGGGAAAGGCATATATGTGGGGCTGTCACCGTATTTCATTACTCAGTCCCGTATTACTATTTGTCCATTTTTCTCCCTGAACTCATTTGTCATTATAACTTTAAAATGACATGCGCTCAATTTTATTACGTGAAATAATTACGTGAAAGAAGAAAATGATATAATTAAGAAAATAAAATCAACTTTCAAATATATGACAGGTCTAGAAAGGGCTAGCCTAGCATCTATTTTTTTGTTTCTACGTGCTCATTTTATTACATTACTTACACTTTATCGACTTTTTATCAGAGTGAAATAAATCATTACCTATCCACTTTTTTCATGTTTTATTTCTTTAGCATTTAAACATCTCGTTGGCAATTATGGCAACCCTATTGATCTGGTAAGTTTTAGTACCCTGATGCAGCAAGTGCTCACGTCGCATGTCCCCGTGACACGTAGCCTATTGCAAAATAGGCTACGTGTCTAACCCCTATAAGATCACGGAATTCCGCGATGAACTGTGAATATGGCGCTAATTCGCATTTATTGCTCTTCTTGATGCTTTTGTCCTATGTATGTGAATAAATGAGTGTTTGTTAATCCTTCGTCTCTAATTCTTCCACTGTACCTCTGGCTCATTCTTTTAACGCAGTTGTTATTGCTTGAACACCTTCAGTATGATTTATAGTCCTTAAATCCTCAAAGCCCTGGTCCTCATTGTCAGAATCATTAATGTCCGATGAGGGATCAACGACTTGAATAATTTCTTCATCATTAAGGATTTGAAAACTTGGATGTTGGTTTTCAACGTCCAGCCACACGAAAATGTCCTCTTCCAAAACATCTTCACACCCTTCAATGCCATTGATAATCTCAAAAAGTTCTCCGTCTGTCGGTGGGTTTTCCGTCTGCTGGGATTCATCCTCTCCCCTCTTTTGAACAATTATTTTGTGGAATGACTTTCCGATCGTATAGCTGCTTTTACTAATAGCCATGCCTGGGCAATCACGTAGATCACGTCTTTCACATTTATTTTTTCAGAGCTTCATTTAGATTTTCCTCGCATTCAAGAATATGAGTGATAAGTTCCTTTTTGAAATGCCTCTTCATTGCTTCAATCACCCCTAACAAAAGCATTGTTCGCTGATAACTTCTCAGGGTGCAATGTTTCTTGGAAGTTGAGTGCTTTTGGGGGCAGAATAGTCTGTAGGACGGACAGTGAACTAAAAAGTGTGGTCTTTTTCAGGGCTCATTCAGGAGAAAAAAAATCAGACTTCGTTATCGTCTCGGTTAACAGAAACCTTGGTTAATCGAAGCTCGGTTAATAGAGGTTGTACTGTATTTGACTTATTTACTAGTTTAGATAAGTTGGACATGATAATAGATATCTGCAGAAATAAGTCCACTTCTTCTTTTATGGTATAAACAGTGTCTAGAACAAGGACAGTTATGGTTTGTCATTTTATTCGAGCTTGCATCTAATTCGCATCCCGTACACAATGTGTTAACTTAACAAGGACATCACTGTTGTAATAGAAAAGAATTTGCAGTGAAGTAAATTTCAGCATTTGCATAGCCTACAATTCTGGAGGCATATCACGAACGTTGGTCAAGTGACTCTAAAACTAGATGGACTATTCATTGTTAGACAAAGTGGAGTATAAGCGAATGAATGGTGATTTCTTCTTCTTGTTGTTGTTTCTTATTCCACTTGTTCTAGTCCTCAGCTAGACCAAGTCCAAGAATCCGCTCACCCACAGAAAAGCGAACGATTCATGGTAAAGGGGGAGAGTGCAGCTTGTGTTAGCACTAGACCTTGGACGCTCGAGGGAAGAAGTCTGACTTTGCCCATTGCCTTTATGCTTTAGCTGGTCATAATGGAATGGCCTTCACGCCTTGGGTGACCCTGCCAGGAGAAAAAACTCCAGGCGTACATCGCCCATTCCACTCAGGGCCACCATCCCCGCCACGATGATGCAGCATAATAGGACTTGGGGTTATTTCTTCTTAAATTAAGTTTATAAGGGCCATGGCGTTCTTCCTAGTCACCAGGCTAGCTGTTTTGGTAAATCTCCCCAATGCCCGTGTAAAAGAGACGAAGGCTCGGTTTCTCTTGTGCTCTTTGAGTGTCGTAAGTGGGATCATTTGAGACAGTCTTTGCCCAGCAATTGGCAAAGTAAAGAACTCAGAGACTTACTAAAAATTGAATTTTTAGACGGACCTTTTCTAATATTGTCGAAGAATTGTTTAACCTTGCTTTTTCACTTTGAATTTTTAATTTTATTCGTCCCCTTGTAGCTAGAAAGTTTAATTGCTTGGGTGGGGCTGCTTAGCACGACCTGTCGTTTGGACAGTGCGGCTTCGGCCAGGTCGAGGATAAGTATGTATATTCTGAGATAGCAATTTGTGGTATTGTTAATTATTGGATTATTTTTGAGAAATATAGCACGTAACTGCGAGGAAGTAGGCAGTTATTTATTTTGATGGAATTGAAAATTTTAAAAATCGACAACTGAGATTTTGAGAAATGCCGGCAGAGAGGAATATAGATATTTCATACTTTTAATGGCTTCAGGTGTTCCAAAAGGTTAAAACTCAGTGAACTTATATATAACTTTTTTAATTTTAAGGTATCTTCAGAAGGTCCATAGCAATTGAAAAAAATCTTGGAATCAAATGTAAAAGAAAGAATAAGAATATAACGTTAGAATAAAGAAGAAATTTCAGGAATAAGAAAACAGCTGCATTACCGAGAAGGAAACAGGAAATAATAATTAGAATTAGAATTGCAGAAATTTGCTTTGGGAAATGAGCATATAGAGAGAAAAGTAATTGGAAAATGGCTAAAATTAGCTAGAGAAAATTAGTGCAGAAGATGTATTCTGTAAAAGAAAGATCGAGAAGCTCCTGAAAAAATAGAAACCATCAACATGTATGCCCTCACCGATGAAAAAGCGTGACAGCTATCCGTAGCTGCCATAATTAAACACATCGACCCGTTATCAGTTTTCAGAAATTCTTCCAAATGATGCTGAAACTAATAAAGATTCACCTATTGATTAACATAGCTATTTCAACAAGAAAAGAATAGAATGAAGTATTGTTGCAATGGAAATGCTGACAACTATCAAGATTCCTCTACTTTATTGTCATTGCTGTTCTAAGCTAACTTGACGTGGCATTGCAGAAATGCGGGTAAATTCAAAAAAGAAATATCAGAACTTGTTAGTTCAAAAAATAAATGAGATTTTATCTAAGTCTAGGAAAAATTTTATTCTGCGAAATAATTCTGATTTAGAAAGTTGAAAGTTGTGAATACGTGCGAGAAAATCGAAATTATTCCAAAAAAATGATTTTCAATCCATTGGATGAATCTTACAAAATAAATTTCCGTACTAGTAGTGTATTATCTACCCATCTTTAATGAAGAAATTAAAACTTTCCTCCGGTGTAGTTTTTAATGTCATTCGATATATTGACCAAACCATTCAGATTAGATATGAACACAATTTCGAAGACAGAAAAACAGACATTGTCAATTGGAAAATATGTAAAAAACCGAAAACAATCTACCAATAGTCTCATGTAATATTTTACATTTCTTGTTGTTCAGATTAGCGCATAAATAAATTTCTTGGGAATCAGGTTTTTTTTATGTTTTTGAAATAAAACAATCATATCTTCTTCTCAAGGACTTGAAAAACTTGGAAGATCATTGTTCAAAAGAGGAAAACGACTCCTAAAAACTTCTTTTCAAGAAAAACATGTTATAAAAGCGTGAAAGTATTGAAAATATGGTTTAATTAAATTAAGTTGAAATAATTAGACAAATACTTAATTTTTTAGTTTGGTTCTGATTTATTTTTTTATTTTTACATAAAAGAGTAATAGTTTTTCGAATATTTATTTTTTTATTTAGTTAGAAATACGTGCAGAACATCAATATTTCTATTTAGCTTATAACAAGAGTACGTCTGATAAGATTGTTTGTAGACAGATTATTCTTTCATGATAAATGAAGCTTATACTGATAGCCTTTGAGAAATAAATAATTAAAATGCTAATCTAAGGTGTAAAAAAAAATCTGGATTATTCTTATTACCATCCACTTTATGATAATTCTCTTTCTTCATTATGAATTTTTTTATTATTAAAATGAAGAGCGACTTCAAAAGTTGATTTTAATGCGGTCATTTTTAATATTCAAGATTGAAGACAATAAAAAATGGAAAAAAATGACATCAATTTCATTTTTATGAGATTTTTATATTTTTCTTCTTTGTCATTTCTGCCCAATCAATATGTCAGAGGTATTTTCGACGAACACAGAATGAAAGAGATTCTTCAAAAAAAATAATTCTTCGATTAAAACAACTCGCATTCCAGGAAGAAAAAAAATTTCGATGTAAAATGAAATTCGTTACATTTCATTGGAACTGTTTTCCAAAAGAATGATTTTTTTCATTAATATTTAAAGTAACTTTCGAAGAGAAAACATTTAAATAGCTTAAGGGCATTTAATTATAAGCTGAGGACTTTTAAACTAGTTTTTTAGGAATTTAATAAAATAATTGCAAATGAGGGGGAAAATAGTAGAAGAATGCAATGAAAGGGGTTGTTTATAAAATATGGTTAAGTTTTCGTTTCCCCCTTTGTTTTAAATCATTTCAGAGAATTTCTAAGTAATAACCTGCAATATAATTGCTATCAGATATAAAATCTAAAAATTACTTTAAATATAATATATAGACAAATTTCACAGTAGCATTTTCTCTAGGAAGATAAAATGGAACTTCTGACCATGTCAGTCCTTTATTCGAAAACTTCCGTTAAACATGGCGTTTCATTTGTATTTTCCAAATACCAGTTTAGTTTAGTTCAGTTATATTAACGTTATGTTTTGAAGCAACACGAGAACTGTATTAGGATAAACTTCGAAATTTTGAACCTCGGTCAGTTGACGAGGATGACACCTGAGCTGGCATCGCCTCTCCAAAATGGAAAAGAGACACTCGGGAATTATTGCTGAACCCAATATACTGCTCTTACAATTCCCTAGGACTTTCAGGTGAACAATTTTATGCTCTGTCCTACTGCATCTCGGATATGTGATAACTAAACTGATTTCTAAAATAAATAACAATAGTTGGTCATTCCACAGGCGGTCAAAAGGCATTGCAGATATTACTTTCGAATGATCCTAAGAAATTGCTTTCCAGTTTCTTCACCAAAACCTTCGTTTTTCCAAAAAAAATTGAGGTTACTTTAGGATTATTATTAAATATCGATTAGATAATTTTTGTCCCCGGGGGCACCGTGAGTTCACGAATGAGAAGCCGCTGGATAAGTAAGAGGGTTCTCGCTTCCCCTCAGGGTATAGCAATAGTGGAGGTCGAGTTACCTCCCACCAGTGTTAGTACGTACCTCCTTCTGGAGGGGTCGGGCCTTGATCGGTGATTACTATTAGGACTCCAACAAGGCAAGGCAAGATGATATGGTGAGGGGGCAATCTGCGACTTTCCCCTGTACGACCGTTCTGGAGACCTGACAGGAGTCTGGTAGACGTCTGAATACGTTGATGTCTGGGCTGTGAGTGGTTGATGGGATGCGGGGTCTTCTTACTAATGCAGCGGTCGTCATTTAGAAACTCCGAGTGCCAAAGCAGTGCGGGGGTACCTCTCTTAAGGTTAGGATTATTATTATTGGGATGGTATATCGGTATTATTTTCGTCATCCACTTGTAAAATACTTTAAACTTTTAGGTGAGTCTACCGACCTGGATCCGACCCCTCTCTTTGGGAAATACTGATATTTTATCATGTATAAACTAAATATTAATAAACTATTCTAAAAATAGAATAATAAACAAAAAGTATATCAGAAATTTTCAAACACTAATACCATAAAAGATTGCGATAAACCAATTACTGATTTCTATTAGATAATTAATTAAATGCATAATATTTACTTCTAGGATAAATAGAATAGCTGTATTCTATCGTTTTGGATTCTTTTATACACATCAGCAGCCTGTAAAGACAATTTCCAAATGGAGAGAAATAATCCAACATTTTAAACCAAGTTAACAACAAAATCCTACTGTTACCAATCGATAAATGAGTCGTCCAGAAGCTAATGCGGTTGAGTCCAGAAAAAAAATTGAGAAAATTAATATTTTTCAATACACTCGTTTTTTTTAATTTTTGGTTTATTACTTTGATCAGCAAAAATATGTAAAGTTTCTAATGAAGCAACGAGCAAATCCTTTAATAACTAAAGGGAAAATTATTAATTCCATTAAAGTTTACAAAAATCAGAAAATATAAAAGAATGGACTTATCCACTTTGGCTCCTGAGAGACTCAAATATCAGTCACTGAAGTGCTTTAATCAACCCAAACTTTTTTTTTCTGTAACTGGAGTTTCGAATTCTAAACACCATGTTCTTCAAAAGACTTTTTTCTCCAACAAGAAGTATCTGAATTGAATTTTAAAGAAGAGTATTGTATAAGCAAGCGCCAATTACATTCAAAAGTTCCGGAAAGAAAATCTGTTTTTATAAATAAAAGAACAAACTTTCAAAAAGTTAAGCCAATTTCAATCAATTTGCTCTAGCAAATAAAACGCATGCTATTGAAAAGTGTAGATTTAGAGATCTGTATTTTGTAGTATAATTATAAAAGAACCTTGATGAAAATTTTAGTATTTCAAAATTTTTGCTATTTTAATAAAGAATATTAACTTAATGAATGGAATTATTTGGCGTAATGGTAAATTTAATAATTCATTCCCATTTACCACTTATAAATCTTTAGATCAGCGTGTCAAACTGATTTTTATTTTCTCCTAAATTAAATGGAAAATTATTGTAATGGACAAAAAGTTTGACCTCGAGATTTTAATGAATCACCACATTTTAGACATCTTTGTGTCCAAGAAACACATTTTTGGAATCTGATATTAAATACGATAATTCAAAAACGCAAGGAGCTAGATGGATGTGAAATTTACATCAAGATTGTAGATTTCTATCACATTTTGGAAGAAATGCGTATAGTGGAATGTTACCTATCTGTACTCTCATACGCATGTGGAAATTGTGAGAGATAGAAAGATGAATCCAGCGTATAGTTTTGTAACTTCTGGGCCTACGTCTAGGTCAAGTTAACTTCATAGCATTGATAGAGGCGAGATTTAAATAGTTGCTGAGGTAGTCGGTACATAGAAGTATTGATACTCAAGTGCTACATGTTAACTTGTACGATTCTACCCTACTCGGCCTCTCTCTCTATCATACCTGTATTCACATAAATCAGAAGTATTCCATTGAACGTAACTAGTGACTAAGTCAAAGCAAGACTACTCGTTAATAAAATAACAAATTTGATGAAACAATAATTAAATTAAAAATACTAAATCATAAAATCATTATACAGCTAGCTAATCAAATGATACAAACAAAGAAGAGCAGAGAATGAACAGTAGCAATCAGTGCTTAAATACTGCAACAGGCTCGTCGCTATTGGTCGATGGGTGACATCACAAAGAGGGCGGATCCGATCTGCATGAAATCACAATTCAGGATGTTGCCAGATGCCGCGACGATGCCACAGTTTAATCATCAGGATTGTAGATCAGTGTCAAATTTTGAAACAAATCGGCCAAAAGTTCTCGTATGTTTGTCTGTAAATTCGCTTTCATGGGAACAGAATTCGAAAACGCAACAACTCAAGTAAATGAAGTTCGGCATATTATCTTGTTACCAACATTGTAATTCTGTATCAACAATAACATCAGTATTGTAGATCTGTGTCAAAGTTTGGATCGAATCCGCCAAAAGTTCTCGTCTGTCTGAAAATTCGTGTGCATGGGAACAGAATTCGAAAACGCAACAACTCAAGTAAATAAAGTTAGGAATATTATCTTGTCACCAATATTGTAATTCTGTATCAACAATAACATCAGTATTGTAGATCAATCAGTGTCAAAGTGTGGATCGAATCCGCCAAAAGCTCTCGTCTGTCTGTTTGTAAATTCGCCTGAATGGGAACATAATTCGAAAACGCAACAACTCAAGTAAACGAAGTTTGGTATTCAATCATTGTTAAATGATACAACATTGCAATTCTGTATGAAATTAAAATCGCTGAAAGAGATCAGGAACAAATTTCATACTCGATTTCCGTCACTATATTAAGGATTTTATATTTTTAGGCACTTAGATTTCATGTACAATTTTATATTTCGATATATAAAAACGTAAAAAAGTATTTATAGATTGAATAGAAATGCTTTAGTACAATGAGTGTAGCGCAGCATAGTCAAAAGTGGTTACTACGAAGAACAAAATGCGCCATTATTTCGTTAGTTTGCTAGAAAGCCATTAGAAGCTTACTCCTGAAGGCTTATCAGAAAACAAGCTTAAACTATTTAACAATTGCTAAAAGGATAAACATAAGAAACAGGTTTAATCAATACTTCAGCATGAAATATGCGCAGAAATTGTAATTTTTACGTAAATGAACTCAAAACAATATTTGAAATAAAATGCTTTTGTATAAGACGCATACATTACAGAAACAATTAAATGAACAAAGCATACCTTTATATTCTGCGGAGAAATTCTTCACTGGAAATTTATGGATTCTCCTTAAATCAAAGAAAAGCCGAGAAAAGTTTGTATAATTAACGATTTCATTGTTTTGAATCCTATCTATTGCTTTAACTCAAATTATTATTTCTTTATTAGAAACCATTCGTTAAATAACATTGAAGTCTATAAGGGAGAATTTAAATTGCTTATTGTTTCATATGAATTTACAAGGTTCTAAAGTGTCATTCGTTTACTTACTATACACCGCTGAAATAAATCGAAGTATCTGAAAGTAATTTATTGTAAACAAAGATGTATAAAGGAATGTATAGCTGCTTCGAACGAGTAATTGCCGTTTTGTATATTTAATGCGTTGTTGTTGTTTGGAAATATTTCCTCGGGTTCTTGTGAATTGAATTTCTAGTTTATATGATAATTAAAAGGGATTTAAGCACCTGACCTATTGTTATAATGGTTATATTTGAATAGATACTTTTGGATGAACCACTTATTATATCCAGACTACGCAAAACTTTTGGGACTTTTTGTTTACAGAGGAAACTATTTCAATTTTGAATAATAAATGTTACTCCGGGAATGAATAGCGTTTTAAAAATTGTTGTTTCCTTAAAAATACTTATTTATTGAAGACCATGTGCCATAATTAAATACATAAAGCGTTAAAACTTTATAGACGAAAGTGTGAAACTATATATTTATACAGGGTGTTTGAAAAAAGTGTCCAAATTGAAAGAGTAGGTCAGGCACACCGAAACAAATCATTTTCATGGGCGGAAATTCAAATAGAATTCGCTACAGAAGCCTCTTTTCCAGTAAATTAAGAAAAATAAAAGGATATACCAGATAAAAGGTACACTGCACTACACCACACCACCTGCGTCCCCGTGTTTAGAGCTATTTGGCTCCTTTCCGGTTTGGAAAGATGGAGGCGAATTTTATTTTTTAAAGGACAAAAACATACAACAGGGGCAGAAACAAATAATAATGAAAAATATAGAAACATACACTGGACAAGAACAAACATAAGAAAAACACGAAAAACGAAATATGAAAAAAAACATAAAAAAGGGAAAAATTTAAGAGCCATAAGTTAGCGGAATTGTGTGTCTGTCTTGATGGATACGTGCTCAATGATGTCCCTCCGCAATGAAATTGTTCTCATCACATACAAGAAGCGCACTTGACAAGTTATTCATGAGAATGGTTTTTAACAACTGTAATTTATTTTGAACTGAAGGATATTGGAAATGCGAGGAGAGGGTTAACGGACATTTTGTGGCATAGTGCATTGTATCTCCGTTTTCTTCCGCACGAGCAGTTGTCATGTGTGCGAATATTGAAGCGATGAAGGTATGAAGGGAAACACTGGTGTCCTGTAACGAACATTAGCTATTCTCTATTCCATTCTACTGGCTTGTTTGAGACCTGAGGCACTATTTTGTATGTACTGCGGTGGAATTCAAAATTACAATGGCACAAAAACCCAGATACATTACTAGCAACATTAGAAGTCGTATGCCGCTTGACAGACACGATGTTTGCAAGTAGGATGCAGTATCAACAACAAGCTTTGGAATACTGAAGGAGTGTTGGAGGAGAATAAGTGACTGTTCAAAAGACTTGGCGTCTGAGGCGATGCACACTTCGAATTTTATTTATTAAACCGGGTTGTTGTGCTATTTTCAAATCGTATTCCATTCAATATGTATTGTACATTTCATCTGGTGTGCCCAGCTGGTCTGGTTTGATGCTCGCTTAAGTATTCGAATTATATTTAAATTGAGCACTGGATTTTAATTTAAAAATTTTTAGTTAATGGATATTATAGTGTCTCTCTCTGCCGTGCGATAGGGAATTATAAAACTTTGAAGGCTGCATGGGATCTCACCCGCCCTCCGAGTTGAACCACGGCTGAGTCGGCTAGACGACATCACGTAACCCAGGGTTTTTAAATGATATTAAATGTTTCCGACAAAAAATGCTATGTTATTTGATCGAGAAGTGAAATGTTTGAGTTTCTGTTGTTAGGATTGCGTTGTGTGTGCGTTTTCGTTGATTGTTATTTTGGAACGACATTATCTTCTAATGTTTGCAAATGTCTTTGGAGTTGAGTCCACTGCGCCCATTCGGGGATAATATATGCTATTGATTGTCGGTTGTCGCCCCAATTTAATGTTTATAACGTTTTAGCGTTCTATTCTGTAGGAACTGTCTTGATTTTAGTCTGGCCGATACTGCTTCTGCACCAGCCATGCAACTTCTATACTAGTGGAGCGGATTTCGGCCGGTTGCTGTTCCGAAAGGGGGGAGAAGGCAGCTGGGCGAGTGGTCATTAAAGGGACCCTTAGGGGAGAGATGAGAAGTGAAAGGCCTGCCATTCATATCTCCCACAACCCGTAGTGAGGAGAAAAGGGGGAACTGGGCGGACGAATCCATTCCACAGATCAATTAGTAAACAAACCTCCGTTTACAACTGTACTCAGATTTCAGAGGGTTAAATATTTATTTGTATGTTTTTGATTTTTTTCGTGTGGGTACGCTGGTCTTTAGTGCTGCCGAGATTGTTTCTTCCCTGCTGGTCCGGGTAGGCCGGACCGGCATGGGTACTAAATAAATAAATCTGGTGTGCCCTTACTTTTTACTTAATTCACTGGCAAAGAGCTTCTGTAGCGAATCTCTTCTGCACCCATGACTTCCTGTTTTATTGCGAAAATGCCTTGTTTCGGAATGACTGAGTTATCCTTTCATTTTCTCCACGTTTTTTTAAAAACACAATGTATATTCATAAACTGAACTATTAGTTATTTTATAAGTCAGAAATAATTTCATCAAACTAACTTTTAGAAAACATGCTTTAATTTTGATCCTACTCGGAATATTAATTCTACATCACACTCATTTTGCGATTTTTTCGTTAATTCCGAACAAAATAATCGATTATTTAAAATAAAAATAATAAGATGATAATTGAAATAATTGAAAAAAATTAAGAGATTTTAATTGACTTGTTAATTTTTTATTTCAACCTTAAAATTGTATTTTCATGTTGTTTATCTTCAATTTCTTACATATATTATTATAGATTTTTGTAACTCTATAAAATAAAAGAGATTGTACAGTTAAAGGCATCTACGGTAGTATTTAATTGCAATATCAAGACATGCTTAAAAGGAATTTATTATAGACATTTCAAAGATTTTGCAATTCAAAAATTAAGGTATGGGACCCCATGCTTTAAAAAAATAAATTCTGAACAAAAGTCATCAAAGAGAAGATGATGCATTTTTTGCATCATGAAAAATTTCTGCAGAAATTCTGCAAAGTTTTCTGTTAAGAAAGCTTGGTTAGATTTCACAGAAACGCCAGTTTATACTTTACACATCAGTCACTGAATAAGTAAATTTTAAAAATAAGATGCAATCCTTTCTTCTTTTCTTCACATTTTTCAGTAATTGCTTTCATTTAATATGACAATTTAGCAATAGGGACTTTTGTAATTAATTCTAAACTATCAGCAATCACAAATATCACACCCAACTCTAGCTGAAATCATTATGAAAATTATTCAGCACTTAATTTAAAAACTGAAATCGAATTTTGCATAACTTCCCTGTGTCATTTCTCTGCAAGTAATGTTACAAATTCTGGAATAGCTTTATTTTGAAAACCAGATCAATTATTGCAAACGAATAAGCGATGAAAATTAAAAACAAAAATTGATTTCAGCTTAAAACATCTCTCACCCTATAAAAGCCTTTTAACTACAATGGACTATTCACACTAAATGAATACAATTATTGCGAAATTCAAATTATTAATATAATAGCCCATATCTGCCTCTCGGTAACGCTCTGACGTCGCCAACAATAAAACTCGCTCCCTAGCACTGCGAGACGTTAAACAGCATTATTTCATTCTTAGAGAACATAAATTTCATAATTTTAAATTTAAAAGTGTAACTGTAGTTCTAATTTCACATTAATTAGCTTTAAAATAGTGAAAGAAAATTTTATATGGATTGATATAAAATTTATCTCGCTATGATCAATAGTTCTGGAGAACCTTTATATTATATTAATCATATATTTCAAATTAAATTCCGTTTTCCAGTAGAAAGTAGTAAATTACGTCAGTGGTATATCATGTGCGCGATTTAGTTTGGACGCCAAGATACATCTGATTATTAATTGCAATCGTGATGATATACTTTGATAATATTTTCTGGCAACGTTTGGCAAGCAGAGAAGTGCTTTGTTTTTAGTAGACATCCGAAGTACAAGAAAAATTGTTAAACAACGAAAAATACTTCACACTGCATGTTGTTTACCAAGAGGTTTTTTGAATAAAGAAATACGTAAATTAAAAAAAAAAAAATATTTCCTGTCATAAAACATATGTTTATTTTATTTGTTTTCAATCAATCTTAAACATTTCACTCGCATATATATTTATTTAAACACGCGAAATTGGACTGGGAATCTATGAATAGGCAATTTGCACCCGTCATACCATGACTGGTGATTTTCTAGTATTTCAAATATTATCCTAAGGCGCGGCTTCAGCCTATAACATTGCTGATGAAAAGATTGTTAGATAAAACTTTCCTTTTGCTTTTGCATTTTGGCCAACTTTCTCTTAAAGTACACCCTTAAAATTCCTTTTACGATTGAAGTATGTATATTTAATAAAATACCTCTTGTTATGGAATAGAAAAAAAATAATGTTCTGTTACGCATGGAAGAAAAAAACCTTCTCAGTCACAGAAAAGTACTTCAGCAGCTGCGAACACATTATTAGCAATTCCATAATAAAATATTTGCCTTGCTTTCGAAATGCTCTCTTAGAGCTCCTGAGACGGCATGTGTCACATCTAGTTAAAAGAAAAATGCAGACCTATCTGTTTACTGTAACCTTTTTATCCGACTTATTATTTTGCTTTTCTTGATGACAGGTAGAAAACATTGAAAAGTAGCTGAAATAAATTTTTTCCGACTCGTCTTCAACATAATCCAAAACATAACAAACAAACATCCAAAACATAACAAACAAACATCCAAAACATAACAAACAAACATCCAAAACATAACAACGGATATTATTTACGTTGAGGTTGGTTAGGATTAAACTATGCTTATATTCAGAATTTAAAAGAACTGGCAGAAATATCTCCCCTTAGAGTTTCTCGTGCACTTTCCACAATACAGAGAGTTTTGTGTTTAGCGTCGTTTTTTTGGGAAAAGAATATAGATTGAATGTTTGAATTTTTCCCTGGTCGTTGTGTTTTAAATTCGATACCTATCTATAATTATGGCTTCCAGGTCATGTGCCAAATTTCATCACTCTAGGCCAATGTGCTTTTGAGTTATAGAGTTCTTATGCCCACAAATACACTCATGTCCATAAATTAAGGATAATTCAGAATCACACAGAAATTGAACTCTAAAATAAAAATTTCACCTGTAGAATTATCACACACATCTTGAAGAAGAATATGCAAATTACAGGAAACCACCAGATGGCGCGGATAGTACGTCACAATAACGAGAGTGTAAGAGAGGGGTATATAAGGAATGGTGGCAAAGAAGTAAAATTGTTCAAAAGCGCTTTAAAAGCCTTTCAGTGCAATAACTGCATAGTTATGGCACAAAGGAAGCATTTGGATGATTTTTTACGTGGTAGAATTATCGGACGACTGGAAAATGGACGTACCCATCTGGAAGTATCCGAGGAACTTGGAATCGCCCATAGTGTCATCTCCAGGCTTTGGCAAAGATTCCAAGATAATGGTAATGTGAGTAGATGTTACAGCACAGGTCGCCCCCTAGTTACAACGCCGAATGAGGACCGGTATTTGGCAGTTACTGCCAAAAGAAATAGACGGAGCACTGCATCAGACCTGTCTCGTCAGCTCTCTTCAGCTACCGGTACGACAGTTTCAAGGCAGACCGTGTACAGACGCTTACGGCAAATTGGTCTATATGCTCGTAGGCCTGTCAGATGTGTTCCACTTACCGCAACTCACTGTCGCCTGCGATTAGCCTGGAGTAGAGACCATGCATTGTGGACACCGCAACAGTGGTCTTGTGTGATGTTTTCCGACGAGTCCAGGTTTAGTTTGCAGCCTGATTCTCGCCGGACTTTCATATGGAGAGCGCCAGGTACCCGTTACCACCAAGAGAACACCATTGAACGACACCGTTACGGTGGTGCAGGATGGCTCGTTTGGGGAGGAATTATTCTTGGTTCCAGAACTGACCTGCATGTTCAGAGTGTAACGATGACAGGCCACATCTATCGGAATGTCATTCTGGAACAACATGTACGTTTGTTTCGGGGCGCCATGGGTGCTGAATTTCTGTTTATGGATGACAACGCCCGTCCTCACCGTGCAAACATTGTAGACGAATGCCTTCAATCGGAGGATATCACCCGTATGGATTGGCCAGCATACTCACCGGACTTAAATCCAATAGAGCATGTGTGGGATATGCTTGGCCGACGAATTGCAGCCCGTCAACCCCCTCCCACCTGTCTACCGGAACTTCGGAGGGCATTGCTTGATGAGTGGTGTAATATTCCCCAAAATCAGATTGATAATTTGATACTCAGCATGCCTAGGCGTTGTAAGGCCTGTATTGCATCGTCCGGGAGACATACTCCGTATTAACCATCATACTAACCATGTTATACTGTTTTTTGGAAATAGGTTCTTTTTTGAAATTTGCTCCAGGGAGTAAAAATCTCAATTTTTATTAATTATGTCAAACATATAGCATCTTTTTTGCTCTTGACCTTTTGTTTAATAAATAGACTTTACAAATAAGTCAAATTTGTTTTGCTTCTGTCTCTTTCTTTGCCTGAACTTCATTATCCTTAATTTATGGACATGAGTGTACATGGACTGGCAGACATTCATTCCATTGACAAATTTGATCTAACATTTGAAAGTTTATTTCAGGACCATTTATTGGACTTCATATATCTACCTCTTCACTTTTATAAGTGAAGATATACTTTGATAATATTTTCTGGCAAGAGTTCAGTCTTTTATAAGTAATCGTATTAATTTATGTAAGACGTGTAATCTACTGTCCAGTCAAATTTCTGTCATTTTTTTAATGTTTTCGTATGACATCTGTTTATAAGTTATTGTGTTCATATACAGAAGATAGATATAATTCCAAAACGGACTATTTTTTTTCCGGCTCAGGGAGTTTTAAAAGGTGGGAATTGATGAAAATATCGATGTCGAAATTTTTGTTGGCTGCAATTATTTCTTAGTATCCTACGCATACGAGAAACTAAAACTGATATTTATAAGAATGCATGTTTTGGTGATATACATTTCAGAACAGAAAGACACGAATAAGACGAAAAAGTTCCAAATTTAAACTGTAAAGGAAGAGGGCGGGCAACGACTAAGATAACTCAATGATTCAATAGCAGTTGTGAGGCATACTACCCAGATTGCATGTGCACTTGCGGCAAGTTTGATTTTTCTGGATATTATCTTGTCATGACAAACTTGATGTGGCAACTTTGCAGGGAACTTCCTGCAAAGTAACAAATCATAATCGACCAACCCACTTACAAAACAAGTTTGCTGTGAAGTTGTTAAAGCAAGCAAGGAATATGGGCTGGAGAAAATTCTGCAGCTCAGCCTGCCATGGGAAGCAGTATAAGGCGGCGTTTCGAAAATCAATTTTCCCATCTCAAACTAGATAAACGGAGACCCAAAGCGGAGTCTCCAAGAGGCAGCACAAAACATCCTGGACCAGATTTTCCTTTCCCCTTCCATTCTAACTAATTACAATGCAACCACATCAACACAGTCATCTAAACCTCCACTCTCCACCCTCCAAGAAATCTCGGCGGTAATAGAACATTTTCCGTCAGGTAAAGCCCCGGGTACAGATGGAATCGACAACCACCTAATTAAAATCATTCATAAGCGCTTTAATAATATCTTTCCAACCCTCTTCAACAAGTGCCTTCACATAAGCTGCTTCCCAGATTCCTTGAAAATAGGAAATATTATTTTATTCCAGAAAGGAGGAAAAGACCAGCGGCTGGCCTTCTCTTATCGGCCTATTTCACTCCTACCGATAATAGATAAGGTGCTGCTGAAACTTATGACTCAGAGGCTGACATATCATCTGGAGTCCACCAAAAGCCTGAACGACCGACAGCATGGTTTCGGGGAAGGCAAGTCTGTGGATACAGCAATCAACGAGCTACTAACCAAAATTCAAACATCAAGAACTCGTACTTTAAAGAAAACTATATATAGCCTTTTTCTTAATGTTGAAGTTTTAACGTTCGTAAACAAAATTAAACTTAAAAAACAGTCAATGTTTGTTAAAAAATAATAACTTTTTGTCCCATTTTATAAGTAATTAGTTTTGAACACTAATTTTATAATTTATTGTACTAGCAAAACTAAGTTATTAGCAAAAAACGCTCTCTGTTTGACTTCAAATCATACTCCCAACTCAAAATTTAAAAAGTTAATGAAATTAAGAAAACAATTTAAAATAAATCGTATAGATGCACGATCTTGCACGATCTATTAGCGCAATTTGTCGCTTCCTTTCAGAGTCTAGCTGGCTGAGTGGTTAAGACGACACGTCTAGAAAGAAGGGATGTCGTGGGTTTGAATCCGAGGTTGTTTTCGTGTTCTGCTTTTGCTATAATTTTCAATGAGCTTGACGCTGTAAGCTAGTGACAAGTTTGATTGGTGGTGACTAACTCGTTTGCGTTAACTTGTTCAAACTTGATGCAAGCTTACTGATTTGCAGAACAAGATTGGTGCAACTTTGCTGCAAACTAAAATTGTTATCTGGGTAATTACGGGATGTAAGAGAGACAGCAATACAATAAATCCAAACAATTCTCATAGCAGTAAAATATCAATTTAATTAACGCGTGTAAGGCTCTAAGGTAAGAAATGTTTAGTTTTACGAGTCGCTTTCTTTTTTGGTCATTCGTTTCTAAAATACATACTACCAATATTTAGTAAAGTTAAGCAGTGCTAGTGGTAAGGTGTCGAAATTACAGGATCACAACTTTTAAACCCGATACCACTAAAGATGGGCAAGGAATGTATTAAATGTGACTTCAAATGTTAATCTTCATCATGTTGGCGTGGCGTGGAAATTTGGAGAGTGCGGTGCAGTTGGAAATGTCATCCTCGTCGTCCGACCACGATTCAAAACTACGAGGGCATTCCAAATGGCATCCTCATTAGCTGACAACGGCTCAAAGCTGCGAAGCCGTTTCAAAATTTTCCTCGAGAAATGGAAGCTATTTTAGCGAGAATTTATTGAAACGAGAGAGTTCATGCAATTGTGATAATTGGTGTTTCTTCTGTAGGGCTTGGAACTCAAATTCAATTCTATGTAGTTTTAATAACGATGTCTGAAAATTAAATACCACACCTTTTCTGAACCTAAAAAGAAAATCTTAAATAGAAACAGTTAACATTGATTTTCCTACTAAAAACTGTTCGGAACCGAAAATAATCACAACGTATTTTTTTCTCTTTCGGATTCGGATTTAGATTCAGTTCCACGAGTAAATCGCTTTTGTCTAACTTCTAGATGAATTTATTAGAATGAAATATGCTTATTCTTTTTGTAAGAACTTTCTGGGTTTTCTTGGTAATAATTGCTGTAGTTTCGATTTTATTTATTTACCTAAATTAAAGAATTTTAAAACTATTTATTTAAAAATGTGATTAAAATTTTGATTTAAAGAAATAAATTTCATTCAATTAGTATAAAAGATTTAGACTATTTTATTAATGCAAACATGTTTAGATTATAGTGTTCGATTTGATCCCAAGAAACTTTCGTCTTCTCGTCTGAGTAAAATAGAATTTGAAAGATAATGTGTATTAACTGGAACCGATTTGTTAAAAACATTTCTTCAAACATAAAGTTTGTTATCTATCGGCCAAAGCATATTTTGATGAATAAGCATGCAATGTTTTCTTATTGGTTGAAACGATTCTTATAAAGGAAATGTGATGAAAATATGTGATGCAATTTGTTGAGATAATAAGTCAATTTTAATGAGACAATATACATATAAATTCAGATATATCTCAAGACAAGAAATTGAGCTTAGGGTTTGTATAAACTATGCTTATTATAGTTACTAACAAATCTAAAAATTGCATAAAGGGTTATTTTTCTGTATACTGTTCAACAGCTGAATTGTTATCTATATTCTCTCAAATGAAACAATTTCAATTCATTATTTTAAGATTAACAATTTCATTGAAGAAGAATTCATTTTCATTTCCCATTAAAAGAATTACATTCATAATTTTAAGAATTTTAGTAAACTCAACAAAGGATTTTTGATTATCAAAAGAAATTAAGCCAATAAATATTCTTTAATTGATAAAAATTTATAATTAAGTGAGTGCATTCTTTTTATAATTGTATTCAAACGTATTTCTCAAATTTCAGTTGGTATCATTTATATAAAAAGGAAATATTTCCAAGAATGTGTTTCTCTTTTACATAACCACGACTAAGAGACAATATTCGGTAAATCAAATAATAACGTGATAAATTCTCATAAAGTAGCTGTGAGAGTATTATGGTTGCCCCATGTGCGGAATAAAATTTTAGAAAAATATTGAAACTGGAAATCAAAATAACATTACGTACATGTTAAATATGAATAAAAAATTAATGTCCTTTGTAAAATTCCTCCTGAACAGTGATTAAATATTTCAAACAGAATTTTAAGTCACAAGGAACATCACCCCGTCCTGATGTAGCATCCGGGAAACACATGAAAGACCGGCCGCCGCGAGAACATAGTCAGGCACTGTGGTTCCTGCACCATAGCCTCCATTACCAGCGGCTCATGCAACAACCTACCGTTTTACCGGGATACGACCTGTCTTCGAAGATGGGTCCTAAGGCCCGATGCACAGTAGCCGATTGGTGTCCTTGAAGCTATAAAAATAACAATAGTAACCCACATGCATCTTGTGGAGACACGCAGAGGGAATGGGGGTTACTATTGTACTTACTATGTTACTATCTTAGGCCTGGTGCACACTAGCCGATTTGTGTCCTTGAAGCTATAAAAATAACAATAGTAACCCACATGCCCCCTCTGGAGACACGCAGGGGGATTGGGGGTTACTATTGTACTTACTATGTTACTATCTTAGGCCCGATGCACAGTAGCCGATTTGAGTCCTTGAAGCTATAAAAATAACAATAGTAACCCACATGCCCCCTGTGGAGACACACAGGGGGAATAGTGGTTACTTACCCACATGCCCCCTGTGGAGGAGACACACAGGGGGAAAAGGGGTTACTAATGTTATTTTTATAGCTTCAAGGACACGAATCGGCTAGTGTGCACCGTGCCTAAGAGCCACACCAACATTATTGTACCCTCAGGGGAAGCGAGTACCTTACTTATACGGCGGCAACTCATATTCGTGTACTCGCGGTGCTCGAGGGAGAAAAACAATTGTAAGTCAACAGTTAGGAAACATAATTGTAAGTCAACAGTTAGGAAACAGAATTAACAGTTTGGAAACAGAATTGTAAGTCAACAGTTAGGAAACAGAATTGTAAGTCAACAGTTTTCTAAAATGCGCATGGAACTTCGTACTTAAACAAGCGTTAATAACATTTTATTTAAAAATAGAGCTAGATTCTCCAAAATGCGAATTATTTTTTCTACGAACCAAACACTAATAAGGCATCTCGAACTCTTGCATCCTCCGCACTTTTGAGGAAGAGGTAATTTGCAGCATGGGAGTGATCGTTAAAGTCTTCGAAAGTCTCTTTGATGGTCCGGAGGGATGACTGAAACGTTTCTCATAATAAATTTATCTACACTAATTGCTGTTTTGCGTTATATTTGGCCGTTGTATCTTTTCTTGTACTTTCGGAAGTCATTAGCAATCCAATTTTCAGACAAGAATGAGATTTGTTTTTACGTTTTCCGTATACACTGAAGTCTGTTGTAAATTATTTACAACAACTCTATGCATGCTATTCCTTAAAGTTGATAAGCTTAGGACAGTTCTATTGAAATTTCAGAAAAGAAAAATGCCATTTCACGCGAGTTAGAATATTACTTAAGAAGTTTCTCAGAACCCATACAATATTTGATTTTCTAGCTCATAATCAAGCCTTAAAATGCGCTGCAATTTTTTTTAAAAATATGGTGGTACTAGTGTGCTATACATGCCATTTACAACTTTATTTGAGTGCAGTTGGTACAGTTGTCAAACCAAAAAAATATTAAATTTTTATTCATCTCCCAGAGAGCATCTATGTATATTTTATCGCTTTCATTACCCTTTTCACAACAGTTAGTCGATGATAGTATACATTTATTTCATAGACCACTGCTTCTCATCCTTTCAGTATTTGCGTCCCAATTTTCAATCATACTTTTCAACACGTCCCCCTCTCATACAATAACATTGTTTACAATAATAATGTATTTTTGGTATTTTGAAGCTAAAGCTACTCTACGACCTTAATTACAAAACCTTTCAAATTACCAAGAATAAGTAAATTTATAGATATTTGGCAGCACAGATCCGCTGCATTGAGAAAACCAAAATCCCTCTCTCTTAGTCTCTATTGCTCTGTCTTATGTCCACCATATCTGAAATTCTCGTGGCTTAGCGAGAAGTCTGCTGAGAGGAATCACAAATAATTATTAAACTTGTTTTTATTTTAGTATCGATAAGTTAATTAATAAATACATTGTGCAGTACTGATGCAATCCTATTTATTAGTGTATTATATCAGCGTAAATGTGTATTTTATTTTTTATTATGTCAGAATGCATTTTGTCTCACTTTTCTCTCAGTAAAATAAACAATTTTTTAATAATATTTTCTTTTCGATTTACTCAATACCCCCATTCAGTGTCATCATCTCCCCCTAGAGGGCGCTCCTTACAAGTTGAGAATCGCTGCAGTATCATTTATCATCCTAAACTATTCTAGTTTTGCATAGGAAAGCATGAACCCACTGGCCTTTGATTAGCAAATTAGCTTTTAAATTATAATTTCAAAATAAATAAAATAAAGAAGTATTTTTATCGTATTACACAACCATACACACGCACAAATTCGAAACCTGAATTCAAATGCTGAATATTATCGATAGAACAGCATTTTTATCGGTGGAATTCTTCACTGTCATTTTTTTTCTTCATTTTTTTTCAGTTTTGCTCTTTATTTCCTCAGAGAAGCATAAACAAGTTATTAAATTTAAGTCACTCTCAATATTCGTAATTGCAGATTTTGAGAAAATTCATTAAGGCAGTGATTTCATTCGTATCAGATAATGGTGCGTTTTTTTCTTTCTTTTTTCCGTTAAATCAATACGTCAGAGGCATTTGAACCGAGTGTGCGATGAAAAAAGTTTCTGCACAGAAAAGATATTCGGTAATAGAAATTTTAATTAAAACAACTCGCATACATAAGTTGAAGTGCAGAAAAAACAATCAGCATCCTTGCATTAAACATATATATATATATATATATATATATATATATATATATATATATATATATATATATATATATATATATATATATATATATATATATATATATCTTTTTTA
>BGPR01000582.1:259073-280107 GCA_013235015.1 Araneus ventricosus
AATTCAAATTCGTCTATGACCTCAAGGAACATTCATACAGAATTCAAAGAAAATCGAACAAATGCATAGTAAACAAATTTACAGACAGACAAAATGCTAAACGGTCGAGTTGAAAGAAACCTCATTCGGACAATTATTACGTAATAATTAATTTTGATAAAAAAAATGAATAATTCATTGCTGATATCGAAAATGTCGCCGCTTAATGCTTTCTTTCGTATCAAGATTGCTCAACATTAATGCATTAATCATGGTATCGCCATTAAATTTACTGTTTTAAAAATGACTTCAGATTAAGTAGTGAGAGGTGTGGGCTTCATCCATTAAATATCCGTATATTAAATGCAGACTCATATTTTTATTCGCTAAATTGAGAGAAATGTTACGTTGTTCCAACTGAACTTGTATAGCGTAATGTTAGTCTTATATAACTGAGGCAAATTGTAATTAATAAAAATATTAACATTATTGAAAATATTGACTAACATTAACTAGATTTTATCTGCAGAATAACTAAGCGAAAATGATACCATATATTTTACACTGAAATTCTCTTTTCCCAAGTCATCCAAAGAAGTCGATTAAATTATTATTTTGAAAGCATATTTCTTCAAAAATATATTTCAACTACAAACCGAATACTGAAATCCGCATGTGGAAAAAGCAAATCAGTATCCAGAAACATAAATATAAACAAAAGTATATTATCTAGATGGGTAATTTTAATTTTATAGTTTACATCTTTAAATAATATGTCTTTGGATACGTATGACGAAAGATCTAATATATCATTGCAAATTTATTGATTCTTTCATCTTGGAAAAAAGGCATATTATTCTGACTTACCTGGTAAAAAAAATTAAACAGGTTCTTTTGAGAATATGAATGTTTGTTCTTTCAACACTTCTTCGAATAAGTTCAAAATCAGATTTGATAGAAAACATGTAGGTATTTCTGACAAAATTATTTTATTATATGACAATAATTCATATATTTACACTGTAATGAATTGTCACGTGCCAATTTAAAATACATTTCGAAATTTGAAATAGGAAATACAAATTTGGTTGTGTAGGCTTATTTATTTTACTCAAAATAGGTGATGAAAAGCTTATTACTTAGGCTCTATAAATATTATTCTTAACATCGCGTATTCGCTTCAAATGCATTACACTTAATAAATGAGTGCTTTTTTGAATTGGTGGAGGAATATCAAATATCGTCTTAAACAACAAAATTATTCATATTTATTCGCGAGTCTCATGAAGATGAGAGATTCATATTTCATACAGATATAACATTCTGGCAAATAAAATATTAAACGCGAATTTCTTAGTTTCTCATGGAATTGCTCTGTCACGATAAATAACTTTCTCGTCACGAATACCGATGAAGAATTCTATAAAATAACATTTACTTACTTCCTGAAATGCACTCTCGGAAACCACCAAAAAACCTGTTGAATTACGACGCATGCAAGACTCTTTACGGTGTATGATATCTGTAGAATGTTTCTACTTACGAAAACAGATTGTTAATGTCATTTATTAGGACTGTGCCGATCTTCGATGCATCGGAAAATATCGATGTTTCGCAATCATCGCCGTTCCGATGTTTATATTGTCGTTTTTTTTTCGAAGCATCGGAAATACTGATTTACCCACGATATGTACGATGTTTCCCGATGCATCGTAGACATCGATGCTCACACGCGCCGGTAAGAGCATTGTTAATGTCATTTATTAGGACTGCCGATCTTCGATGCATCGGAAAATATCGATGTTTCGCAATCATCGCCGTTCCGATGTTTATATTGTCGTTTTTTTTCGAAGCATCGGAAATACTGATTTACCCACGATATGTACGATGTTTCCCGATGCATCGTAGACATCGATGCCCACACGCGCCGCTAAGAGCATTGTTAATGTCATTTATTAGGACTGCCGATCTTCGATGCATCGGAAAATATCGATGTTTCGCAATCATCGCCGTTCCGATGTTTATATTGTCGTTTTTTTTCGAAGCATCGGAAATACTGATTTACCCACGATATGTACGATGTTTCCCGATGCATCGTAGACATCGATGCCCACATGCGCCGCGAAGCGCATTGTTCCCGATCGCGCATCGTTGACCGCAAGCGCGAGGCATTTCCCCGATCATCAGTGATTACCGTGCCGTATCTTTCCCCATATTTCTTCCATCGTGACTCATCAAACAGAGACCTACGTTGCGAAGTGCGGATAGCTGTGCTGACACGATGAATCCCGATGTGACCGCGAATGAAAACGATGAAAATAACTCATCTCGAGAATTGAGGAAGCAAAGTGTTTTATCTGTTGTAGAATCTCTCGGTCATCGAAACGTGCATTACTTCGTGTGGCCTCGTGCTCTCTTCTAATCGTGTAAATTAAGGGTATAATTATCAATCCTGCCGTTCATCGTTTGTTTGGTTGAAGAAAAGATCGTATTAATTGTTTTTAATATACGATTCATTGTTGATAACTAGACAAATTTATAGTATTTTTTGACACTTTATTTGTTAGGTAACTAAGGATTGAGTTTATTATAATCATAAAAATGCCTTAATCAACCACTCAAAGGTGTAAGAATGCAAAATCAGGCAATAGTAAGTGCGTAACATCGATGTATCGAAATATCGTGATGTGAGAGTGGCGATGCATCGCGATGCTAAAACTTTAACATCGCCCAGTCCTATCATTTATAAAAGTCCTTGTGCTTCATTTCGAAATCGAATCGTTGATGTTAGTTTTGCAAAAGAACATCTTTGTAATGGCAAAGTATGATTTGGAAATCTATTTCTGATTTTGAATTTCATAATTGAGAAGTAGTTTTGAAACCATTTAAACAAATATAAGGTATATTTTTATGGGGATATTGTACACTGCACTATTTACCTTCTATTAATTACCCTGAAATGTTTAATGTTTTATCAATCAGTTGAAAATTTTTCTCTTATATAGTGATATATAGTGTAAATATAAGCTTCGTCACTTAGCCAGCGATACCAACTATCTCAATATTTTGAAATTTCAAAGAGAAAGAAAGGAACTGAATTTTTTTGCTACCAATAGTGAATATTTCTGTAATTTTTTCACATATGGTAAAAACATGTTGTCTCATGCTCATATCATATGTTAAAAAAATTCAGAAATATTTTTTATTGGTCTCGAAAAATTCAACTTTTTTCTTCCGTTTTGAAATTTAAAAAAAATTGAGACAGGTGTTGTCGCTTGTTAAGCGATGATTTGTAAGGTTTCCATTTGTCAGTATTGTTGTAATAATGATGTTAAAATATTAGAGGAAAAGCAAATAGGAAATATATTAGAAAGAAGCTGATTACCTCACAGTTTTTTTCCATGCATTCTGCCTGTTCGTATGTCACATTAACCTGCAGATCAGTCTATGCGAAAAAAGATTAAGTAATAAATTTATAATATTCATTCAAAAAATTGACTATAAAACTCAGTATCTTTTATAAAGAAATCGATTTGAAAATGTTGAAATTAGATAACGAAACAACATATCTGATGGCAAATATCGAAATATTTGTTAAAAAAAAATTATAAAAATATTTTTTTTGAAAAAAGTAATATTTTATTAGAAATTGAATAAACAGTAGATAAAAAAAACTATTTTTCTATTTCAATTAAATGTTTAAGAGAATAGTGAATGTATATTTAAATATTGTTATAAGCGCAATATCATATATAATAATGCATAATTTGACAGTTTTATTTTATTAGTAAAAATTTAGTGCTCAATATAATGCTTACCTCAGGCACGCAAGCTTGAAGCTAAAATAAAAAAAAAATATTTATAAAATGCGTCTAAGATAAGACTATAACAATTCAATAACAATTTGTAGCTACTTATTATGCTTATAAACCACTGAAAATCTTTTAGCCTTTCCAAGGATATGCAAAACTTTTTAGCAGCTGATTGAAAAAAAGAAAAGAAAATATTTAACGTTCTTATATAATTTGTTAAAAAAATCTGGATAAGGACTTAAAAAATATTAATAGAAAATTCTTAATTTTAATGCGTTGAATAAAACTTTAATTGCAATGCTGACATTTCCTCATAATTTGGTTTGAACTGAGATGTTCTGATTATACTATTATTTTAAATCGCAATATAATAATAATTTATACAATTATTTTAAAAACTGTGGCTATCCGGATAGAACCTATAAGCGAACCACATCTGCCCCGCTGGCCATAGTTTGCCAATCGATGGACTAGCATAAGACTTTTTAAATGTTTTCCTAATTTCAATGATGTCTGACTATATGTTTTAGTCGTTTGGAAATATTTTTTTAACCCAACTCTTATCGTAATCGATAAACATTTTTAAATCTAAAAATATTTCTGAACACGTTTTTTTAAATATTTAGGTCTAAAAAAATTTGTCTTTTATTATATTTTTTAAAAAATTCGGCAAGATCAATACGCCGACGAATCTAAGCCGGATGCCCCAAAAATACTTAACTCAAAAAAGGGGAAAATAGTAATGAAAATACTTAATATTTGTATCTAATTAGTCTAGAAAAAGAGAAATCAGTTTCTATTAAATGCTCTCATGATAAAAGAAAAATAATTTTTCCCCATTTCCAAATTTTGAATACAAAAACTGCATTTTGGTACGATTATATCAATTAGCCAACAATTGATGCATGTTAATAAATTCTTCAATGCGCTGAAGTTAGAAAGAAATTTTGCAGTAATTTCAAATTTTCAACAAAATAAAAAGCAGAAATGGGTAAAATCCGTATACCAGGAAATTACTTGCAAATTTCAGCAACAAGTGCTGGTCAGTTCTTAGAAAATATATACTTCTTTTTAAAGAAAAAAATATTAAAGATGACTTAAATTCCTTCAGAAACTATTTCAGTGCTTTTAAAGGAATGATTGAACACATTTTTATATTAAGATTAAGATTTTAAGAAAATTATAAATCAAGCAATGGGAATACGACATTCGAATTCTAGTTTTGAAAATGAATGTTTCGAAATATTTATACTCCATAAGCAACATATTTTATCGAACTTTCAACATATTTCAACGAAACTTTTTCCCTACGTTGTACAAGCATATACTGATAGAATTTTGCATCAATAAATTATGCATGAATATTGTTCTTTTTATTTATGGGCTAAGAAATAACTCGGGAATTGGGAAGCATTGCTTTAACGTCCATTATACCATTAAAAAAGATCTGTTGAATTAAACATACTAGAATCGAAAAATAGAAAAAACAAAAAGAACAAGAATAACAAAAGATATAAAACATATATAATTCAATTTGGTACGCGCATACAGTGAAAATAATACAAAATTAACTGACAGATTAAAAAATCCTATCATAGGACAAAATAAAAAACTGTAATAGATACAGAAAACACATAATAATAATAAGAAGAAGAATCCGGCAGAGAACTTTCTCAAAGGTCACTCCCTGCTGGAATTCTAAAAATTCAGAATTGGAATAATTTTCTGTAGAGAAACGGACATAAAAAAGTCAAATACGGGGGTTGCTCTGTGACCTGAATTATTCCAACATTGAAAGAAAACAAAAATCTTTCCTCAAAATATTTCAAAATGCCTTTAAAATAAAAAGCAGAAGAAAGAAAATACAGAAAACCTTACCTTATACCCGGAAACATTATCACTTACGCCAACGATACTGCCTCGAATAATGGCGCCTAAATACAAGCAAAACAACAAAGATATACTGATCTGGACGCCAAAGACGCTAGCTCTATCTATTGAGAAGAAACCATTGTAATTACAAATTCTCCAGCACTTCTTTAATTAAAATTTCATAGTTGGAGACGTTTTATGGAAAATCGTTGAACATTAAATTTTAATTAAATTATCTTTTGTATTTATATAAGAAGTACGGCTATTGCAAATTCTTTTAATTCTGTTAATTTGAGCGAAGACAGCATTTCTTATAATTTTGTAAATAAGATTAGTTTGAAAATCACATAAAGTAATGGACAGAAATTGAAATAATTTATTTTGTCATACACACCTACCAAGACATCTAAATCTAAAATCACAGTTACCAAATCCAAATAATTGTATTTATTTATTTTATAATTAGTTTTTTAAAATTTAGCTCTTCCGGATAGCTATTAACTAAGAATCAAAGTCATTATAATTAAATAATATTAAGTCATCAATATATTTGAAACCAAAAATAAGCTTATATTTAATAAAGTCTCTTTCAAAGGTGTAAAGAAAAACATGAGCCAATGCACTAGAAAAGGAACTACCCATAAGTATTCCCCGGGTCTGCCTGTAGTAGTCCATTCCATTAAAGAGATAGTTTTTACTAATATTTAGCTTGCAGAGTTCAAGCCATTTATTTTTATCGGTAATATCAGAATTGAATTAAAGATTAGCTTATTTTTGGTTTTAGACATATTGATGACTTAATATTATTTAATGATAATGACTTTGATTCTTTATTTAATAGCTTTTCGGAAAGAGCTAAAATTAAATAAAATTTATAATAAAATTAATAAATATAATTATTTGTCTTTGGTATTTGATATTAGATTTAGATGTCTTGGTAGGTGTGTATAACAAAAGAATTTGTTTCTATTTCAGAGCCATTACTTTATGGGAATTTCAAACTAATCTTAACTACAAAATTTTAAAAAATACTGTCTTCTCTCAAATTAACTGAATTAAAAAAAATCGCAATAACCTTACCTCTTATATAAATGCTAAAGGTAATTTAATTAATAATTTAATGTTCATCGGTTTTTCAAAAAATTCTCAAACCATGAAATTTTAATTAAAAAAGGGCTGGAGCCAACTGTAATTACTTTGGTTTTTTTCTTAACAGATGGTGCTAGGGTCTTTGGCATCCAAATCAGTTTCTCTTTGTCGTTTGTATATATTTAGGCGCCTTTATTAGAATCCGTAGAGTTGGCGTAAATGATAATGTTTCCTGGTAAGATAAGGTAGAAGATAAGGTTTTCTGTCTTTTCTTTCTCCTGCTTTTTGTTTTAAAGGCATTTTGAAGTATTTTGAGGAAGTTTTTCCTTTTCTTTCAATGTTGGGGTAATTCAAGTTGCATAGGAACTCCGTATTTGACTTTTTTTGTGTCCATTTCTCAACAGAAAATTATTCCAATTCAGAATTTTTAGAATCCCAGCAGGGAGTGGCATTTGAGAAAGTTCTCTGCCGGATTCTTCTTATTATTATTACTATGTGTTTTCTGTATCTGTTACCATTTTTGATTTTGTTCTATGATAGGATATTTTATTGTGTTAGTTAATTTTGTATCTGTTGATTTAATTTTTTTTTACATATAACTATAATTACAAAAGTTAAGTCAGATAATAATTTGGACTATTTACGTTATATATTATGACGAAGAAATATACTTACTATAGATTCGTATGCAGCATCAGGACAGAGAAAGCACCTTGGCTGAAAAAAGGATATATGAGTGGAAATTATGAAGATACATACATGCAAATTATGTTATCTCAACATTCATTTTTGCCCATAGATGTTTAGGAACTAATACATTACATAAGATACCTTGTATTGGGATGGATCCTTTGAGTAGATGCAAATATGAGAATAGTTCGACCGGAAATTCCTCAGCAAGTTTGGGACGATGCTCGAAAAGTTCGGTAATTTCCCTTGTCCAAAAAACTAAATTGAATCATGATTTAGTTCATTTTATGAATATACATTACAAACAAAACGTTAAAATTATGTAATAAAATTTTGAATACTTCCATTATTTGGAGTGATATAAAGCATAGCTTGATTATATAAGAGTTATAAATTGACTAAATTTCAATGAAAATATTAATTAAAAATTGATTAAATTAATTAATCAAACATTAATAAAACATGTTTAAATATGCTGTTTCTTATCTATACATTTCTTTCTTTTTCAATTTTTGTTTAGTATTTCTATTATTTGATTATGTAAGTATTCAGTATGTGACTGCGTTTACTGATACATAATATAATCCAACCTCATTTTTTAAAAACTTTTACCCGAATTTTTTATATGATTACACTAAAGAATGAATAATAAAATATTTAATGCTATCAGGTACAACCAACGTGAAAACTGTTAGTGGTTGATGCTTTATAAAAGTTTTAACCACGACATTAGTTAGAAAGCTCTTCAAATTCTGGCTTCTTCTGTTTCTTTCTGTAAAGATTAATTTTTTACGAAAGAACGCTAGAATATGGAAAAAGGAAAGATAAAATGGCTAATAAAGAATCCTTATTTAAAATAATTCCTTTTCTTCCACATTCATATAAATAAAGAAATACTGTAAGCCTACAGAAAAATTCTATAAACTAAAATGAAAACCTATGAAGAAAATATAAGATGTAAAAATAAAGAAAACTAAAATGGAAGATTTTGGACATTTCCTTTTATTAATTAATATATTTCATTCTTAGTAACATTGTTTATAATGGTAAAGATAATTTGTAATAATAAAAAAAATCAAGACAGGCATATTAAAATTTCTGAAAGCTTCTATTTCGGATAACGTACATTTCGGAATTTCGTGAATATTTGTGAGTATATTTTTGAATCACCAGAAAATATTATTGGTTTCATATTCTAAATTATCTATTACTAGAAAATCACCCGTTATGGTTTGACGGGTGCACATTGTCTCTTCATGCGAGAGATTTCCCTTCAAATTTGACGTGTTTAAATAGATATATATGAGAGAGAAATGTTTAACATTGATTAAAAACAAATAAAATAAATATATGTTTTATGACAGGAAATATTTTTTTATTTACATATTATTTAAATATTTCTTTATTCAAAAAACCTCTTGGTAAACAACATGCAGTGTGAAGTGATTTTCGCGGTTTAATAATTTTCCTTGTACTTCAGATGTCTGTGTGTAAATTTTAACGTGATTGGGAATCCTAGAACTTGAAAGTGCAACAAAGAGCTGTGCATGTGAAAAGACAGGCTCATCGAGGTAAATTTTAACATGATCGAAAGTTTGTCCCTGCGATTTGTTGATAGTCATCGTGTAAGCTGGAATCGACGGGAACTGGCGGCGGTTGAGAACGAATGGTAGATTCACGTCACTGGTGGCTAATTTAATTCAAGGCAAAAAAGCAACATCGCCGCGATTGCATTCAGATACAATTTGGCATCCAAACTATATCACGCGAATGATATACCACTGACGTAATTTACGACTTTCTATTAAAAAAACGGAAATTAATTTGAAATATAGGATTAATATATTTTAAAATTTCTCGGGAACTATTGATCATAGCGAGATAAATTTTATATCAATCGATAGAAAATTTTATTTCACCATTTTAGAGCTATTAAATTTGGAATTAGAACGACAATTACTCTTTTAAATTTAAAATTACTGAAATTTAGGTTCTCTAACAATGAAATAATGTCTAATAGCGTCTGGCAGTGCTATGGCACGAGTTTTATTGTTGGTGACGTCACAGCGTTACCGGAGGATCTGGGCTATTATATTAGTAATTATCTAATGTTAAGTAAATATATACTTTTTTCGCTGTAAGTCGGTGCTCACTGACTTCTAAATTGTATAAGTTTTATAGTAGTTACAATAGCATTCTCTTTTGAAACAACACAAGAAATATTTCGGCAAGGACTTTGTAATTTAGAATCGTGGTCACCTAGGATGGATCCCCCTTGTCTAAATGCTTCCTATACACTAGCAGTAGTTGTTGGATCTTCGAACGTTAGACTTAGAGTGAAGCAGCCTTAACCCTCTGATTCCTAAGGCCATTGAAATAAAGCATCTTCAAAATACGTGAACGCCGGAGCTTCTCTATTAAAGATAAAGGAAATACACTTTCCCCTTTAGAAACAACAATGACAGCTGGCATTGCCCGAATTGTAAGAAAACTCCCCTCTTCCCCAAACACATCTGGGCGAGCCACTCTAACGAAGAAAGCACACGCCGCGGGTGTGAAATCAATCACATTTAATGAAGGGGGGGTGGAAATTTCAGAGTGACATTCGGACGGCTATCGTCTTTTGCTTGAAGGGACGTATGGGACGGCCCGTATAGATAGAGTTAAATAGACGGTATTTATTTGGTGGAATCGGGTTTCGATCCAAGAACCCTCCGGTCCCGAGGCCACTCCTACCTCATACATTTTAGAAACACATTCAAAGTGAAGCATTAAACGAAGCGTTGGAGAAAACTCGATGATCAAGGACATTTAACGGTTCCAAAATCTCTTACAGAAATAATATATTTAAAAAAATAATGATCAAAGGACTGTTTGAGAACCATATTTCGCTAGACATGAAACAACATAAATTATTATTCTGCACATCTGAGCAACCAAATAAAATGATAAAAAAACGTTTGAAATATTATCTCTCCATTATTTTTTTCAAATTTCTAATAATTATATTTTAAAATTTTTTACGTATTTTTTTCCTGTGATTGCAAATGGGATGATCAAAGGTTTAAATATCTTATTCGCTTTTCTAAAGAAATTTGCATTTAAAAATTTAAAATATTTTCATTTATCTTTTATCTCCACCTTTACTCTAGAGAAAAGTATTTTAATATCTTAGTAAGTATCGTAACATCACAGGTTTTTGAAAAGAGCCTCGAACTACTAGGCTGTTAATTTTTAACAGAAAGAAGCACAGCAGATTTCTCTTCGATGTAAAAAATTACAGAATAAACAGAAATGTCGTAAGTCTGTCTCAATAAAACGTTAAATAATAATCTTATCTATTGATAGTTGAAGTACAAAATCTCCATCAGTGCTTTAAAGATTCCAGCTTTGTACAATTTCTTATTACATATATAAATGTATGAATGAGGATATTGTAAAGGAAAAAACATTAATTTACAATATTTTTTAATACCCAAATGTAGTAAAGTAATGTATAATTTGATAAAATACTTCCGGAAGATCTTAGAGTCTTCTTTTCTTTTATGAATGTCTGAAAGACAGTTTTTTATAAGAAACTCCGTAATTCTTAATCTCATTGGCCAAGCTTTCCTGTGTTAAAACTGACATTTCTCCTTAATTTCAAACGCGAAAGAAAGAATGTTGTGTGTCTGCAGAAATACTGCAATTGCATATAGAAAAATATTTTAATGTTTGTCTGGTGCTCTTACTTAGTAAATCTATAATTATCTGCAACTTTGTATTGATATTTTTCCAGTATTTCAAGATGAGACCGCCATCTCCGAATTTTGACTATGGGTGGCGCTGTAGGTGGTATCGTGGAATAATGCACGGTCGCTTTACTATACCTAGATACCACTTTTACGACTGTAGTTGTTACCGTTCTGAAATTAAGGACTGTACTTGTTCCCTTCTATACATACACGGTGATTCAAAAGCTTTTACATAAACTTAGGAAAAAATTATAAAAACACATATGAAAGCAAATCATTTTAGACACTCTTTGACAGTGAATTATTAGATAAAGTGTACAATCTATGCTTTAATAAAAATTTATAATAGCATAAAAACACCTTTTATTGAATAATACTGTACAAAGCCTGTATAACTAATTATAACTTTATAATATTTAAATTCTTAAAGACTAGTACTTGAATACTTACTTCAAGTACTCTAGAGATTTGTTGTTGGTATAGCGTTCTACTTTCCATTGTATATATTATGCTGCGTGCGATTTGAAATGGAAAAGGTTTGCCGCATTATTGCGAATTTGTATTCCATTAAATCTGTGTTTACTTTTTAAATGGTTCATTGTTTGCTTTTCTTGAATTCGCTGACAAGAAGTCCCCTTAAGTGGTCGTCTTTCGCGTTTGTGATACCTTTTCCTATTGTTAAAATGACTTATTTCAGTGTACAGACGTTCCATTTAGGTTTTCCAAGAACTTTTGAATAATTCTGTGTAATACTTCAGAGTATGTAGGCAAATTGCCTGTTGTCACATGTTAAATCTACTTCCGAATACCACTTTATATCTGAAAGCAGGTTGTCTTATGTTTTACCATGAATTCATGCCTTTTCCTCCTTAAATCGCGCATTGATTTGAATACTTACATTTGAGCGTAACAATTTGAAGCACGGATTCGTCTCACTGCTTTGCTGATTTCATTGACTACAGAAACAGCACAATATATTTTACTTCAATAACAATTTCTATAAGTCATCCTCATTAATATATCTCGTATAATCCATTTCCCACCAATTTCAAATTCCATGGCACTTAGACATGCAGATGTTACTTAGTGAAGAGTAGACTACATGCACTGTATCATGCTACTATGCTAGGTGACTATGCTGTGCATGCTTTCTGAAAGTATGAGGAACCTAGCTACAATAGTATACAGAGAATTTTATTCCATCACAATTATCTGCCTTTAAGCAAGGATGATTTTATACAACACACAAGCAAGCCCCCAGCAGCTGCAACTGCGAAATAGTGCCTGCGTGCCCATGGCCCAAACCATCCAAATTCCCGCCCTGCCTCACCATCCGGGATATTGACTGACCAGCCGCCACGACTTCATCAGGCATCCTAAAATATAATAAATTTTTAATTCAATTTTTTAAATAAATATACGAAGATAAGATATATTTTCCGATTTCGCAGATTCAACTTGTATATCCAACGTGCTTTTTTACTTTCTCGTATACGAAGTATACAAAGAGAAAGTATTGTAATCGTCAAAAAATTCGAACTCGAGATTTTGACGAATCTCCACGTATTAGACCTCCCTGAGTCCGAAAAACACAATTTTGGAATTATGTCTGTCTGTCTGTGAACACGATAACTCGAAAACTATTAGAGCTACGGGGAGGAAATTTGGTATGTGGTCTTTACACATAATTTGTAGGTTTCTATCAAATTTTCGACAAAATCCGTCAACGGGAAGTCTATCTGTCCGCGGTCATGCGCACACTATAACTCAAAAACTTGAATAGCTAGATGGATAAAATTTGGTACACAGTTTTATCGTCATGAATGTAGGTCCGTATAAAAGTTTGGGCCAAATCCGTCAACGGGTTGACTGTCTGTCGGTCTGTATAATCGCATACTTGTTAAGCATTCGTTTCAAAACCGATCTCCATGCGCACGCGTACTTAGCAATCTCTGGTATCAAGCGGGAGGATTACGCCACTTTGTCCTTGATAGATGTTTGTGATAGATGTTTTATCTTCTGTTTTGTTTTCGCTCGCTCGTATAATAGCGGATCTTGCTGGAGTGTGATGGAAAATAAATATTGCTAAGTTTTAATACATACTCATCTCTTTTAATATGATTCTTCACTTAAATATTTTACAATCACTATAATCTGCAATGAAACACCTTCTGATATTCTTTGCATTCTGTATTACAGTAGGTTAGATTTTTTTTATCCACGCAAGGGGAGGGGAAAGTTTAGGGGAGGCCACTCCCACTGGTTTGCCTCAAGATTTATGTCGCATGATGCTGAGTAGAAGTGAATTTATTTGTACAATGTGTTTTGAAAGACACAGAATTAAAAAAGGGGTTCTGCTCTTGGCGTAGTGATAACTCGTTCATCGCACGTTACTATCCTTGATAAGATGGAGAGATATGGAGATCTTATTTCAGAGTCACTCATGGATAACTAGTTAAAATTTTCATCTTGATCTTCCTGGTGAAGCATGCTTCGGTAAGATTTCTTTTCTTTGACTGCAGTCAAAATAATTGTTTATCTAATAAGTATCATCATGTTGAACATTTTGAAAAGTACTTTATACTCATTTATGCAAACACGTGGTTTTTAGTTCAAAGAAGATTGCGTTGGATAATTGTTCTGTAATAATGTCACGAGTGTTAATTGTTAATAAACAGTGTTCTTTTTCTAATTTGATCTCAAGCTCTTACTTTTGGTGTGCTACTCACTCAATACGATCATAGTGCCATTTAATATGTTTTTGCAGCTTATCTATTTCAGCATTTTGCTTTTCTGAAGGTACCTTTATCACTATGTAAATATTTTCATACAGTGACATTGTTGTACGGTAACACCAGGGTACGAAACGTCATCGGAGATGGGCATGTCCATGGCACAGATATACACTAGAAAAGGCACTGATGATACTGGTAATGACATTCAAAAATTACTTCACAAGATGCCTATACATACAATTGATGCTAAAAAGGGGGAAAGAATATGTGGCTGTAGCTAACTAATGAATATTTGCAAATGACAGATATTAAGAATAAGACAATGGATGGAGAGCTAAAAAACTGGTTGGTCAGTAAACTCATTTGTATCTACAGGTCCCCATGGGCAGTTAAAATAGGCAATTGTGGAGAATTTTTGTTTATATCTGTTATAGCCAGTGAAAAAAACCTAAAATTCCTCTTGATCATTTATAATTATTAACTGAAATCTCTCACTGACGATCTAGAAACAGCTTTAATCTGGAAATAGAATTTGATTATATAGTTATTTTTTTCGTGCAAGTAACTTAAGGTTTATAAACAATATTCAAGACGAAAAATAATTTTAAAATATATAACTACTGGCAAGGTTTTGCAATATTTCAAAACTTAAAAATCATTAGTATAATTCAGTAGAATAATTTCAGGAAATATGGGAAAAATTCGCTAATGAACAAAGAAGTTGCATGAAAAATGTTTTTAAGTTCATGAGTTTATTTATTAGTTTACTTTCTTCTAAGTACGCAAGAAATTCCCGTAGGAATCATGATTATTCACGCAGAAAAAGATTTGTTGTTTACTAGCAGATCCAAGATTTTTAACATTCTGTTTTCATAGAAGATTAAAAATTAAAAATATGATATTAAGCTGGAACTTTCTTCTTTCAGAATACAAATAGAATTTCACTAAAAGAAACGAATTCTTTTTCACAAATTTTTTGAACACATTTTAGAATTATTCCTTAAATTCTGAACTTTCGTTTCCTCGAATAATGAATATTCTTCTTAAGGGAAAGCAAGAATATTCAATTTTTCCTGCCGTACAGTTTTTTACAATGAAAGAAATGGGTTTTTTCTTCCATATATGAAACTCTTTTCATGCATTAATTAAACATTTTTGATATTCTTGAAGTTTCTAAAAAAGTAGTAACATCTTTTTGAAAAGATTTGATTTTAAGAAATAAAGTAGACAGTTAAGAGGCAGAAGAAAGAATCATAAAAAATTCCAATAACAATTTTTATTTCAGCTATTTAACAATTTTAAACTGTTATGAACCAGATACTTTTGTAAAATTAATTTTTTGTCACACATTAAAATAAAATGTATTTTGTTAATTTAGCAAAGTTTATGTGAAAACAATAGATAAATAAATAAAAACTAATATATAAATATCTTCATCAAACATTTTTGCTCTTGTATTTGCTTCAGTATAAAATAAAAGAATAATGCCAACGGAAGAAAATGATTGAAAAAATACAGTAGGTAAAAACTAATAGTTAATGGAATCCAGTGGCGGCGTAATAAGGGGCTGTCCCTTGCCTACTTTTCCAAAGAAAAATCAAATTTTCATTTCATTTTAGCCAGTGGTGTAGTAAATTTAGCAGTGCCGGAACGCTCTGACCTGGTGATATTGTTGGAGGGTGTTGAAAAATAAATAGGGCGATGGGATAGATTAGGGCATTTTTTTAAATATTTGAAACTATAATTATTCTATCTAAGTATTTAAATTGTGGAATAATAAAACTTAAACACTTAATTTTAATCAAACCTTAACATAATGCGTACTGTAGTAATAACCAAGAAAATAATGAAGATGTTAAAGAATAATATTTTTAAAAAAAATTATGTTGATTTCAAGTTATTATAGAATTAAGTAATAATTAAGTAAGTAAATTAAGTAATTAAATCATGTCATAATAAATAATATAGAAAATATCATGAGTTTTCAGAATCGAAACATAAAATGCAATTAAATGTTTGCAACCTTAATGCTTTTAATCCCTTTCCACCACAAATAGCCTCTTTATTACTTTTTAGCCGCCATTATCCGGCTAGCTCACAGGAAGTGAAAATGACGGTTAAAATAACGTTGGGCAAAGTTGAATTAAATGAAATTTATTTGTTTACACATCTTCCACATAGAATTATTCTGGGTTAACTAATATTACATTACATATATACAACTCGCTAAGCATGGCGAGATTTGTTCGTCCCGTGAGAAGAAAACCAGCCAGCCTTCTCGCACGAAGGCTCAAGTCACACTGTCTCTCGTTCTTCTCCGGAAAGTCAAAGGTTTTTGCAGCGCCATCCACTGGCAGGAGGGCGAGACAAAATGCCATTGTCACAACTTTTATTAATTTAAATATTTATCATATTTTATACGCTAAGGGTTATACAATTGCCGCATTGTTTTAAGGAGACACATCTTGCAATTTTATTTCTCATAAAGGAAAAACAGTGCCGGAACGGCGTTCCGGCGAGTTAAAAAATTATAAAGCAGTGCAGAAACGCCGTTCCGGTGCGTGCCGCCTCCACTACACCCCTGATTTTAGCTGCCTAAAATTAAGAAATATTTAAAATCAATAATGTCGAAGAAAACTAGCGAATTTTGAAACTAAATTTTTAAATTTTGTTGTCGACCCCCTGTACTAAAGTGTGCTTAGATGTCTATAAATGCCTTGCTCCTTCACTTTTTCTACCCATTCGCCGCCAATGATGGAATCCATTAAAATAATTGTTCTCTTTCTATTAGAATATTTTGCTACCGAACTTCAAAAATGAAAAATAAGAATATTTTCTGTTCATTGTCAAAATATTTATTGTTTGCTAAAAGTACATAAATATAATCTTTTTTCACGTATAAGTTTAGATATAGTGTTTATTTTCATAAGAGCACCATTACTAAGAAACAAAACTTAATAGATTTAATAAGATGAAACGTTAAATCAACAAATACGAGTTGCTTATTTTTAATTCCAAAATTTAATAAAAATATATAAGGAAACAAATATTTAATATCAAAATAGTACAAATATGAAATTTTTTGTAAATTAAGATTTATGAAATATAATGATAATCTTTATTTTTATACTATACATTAATATAAGTTAGTGGAAGGGAATCAATGTTTTCACGTAGTATAAATTATACTTATTTACAGTATGAGCTTTTATAATAAATAAATCGGCCAAAAAATTTATTCAAATTGCTAACGAAAAATCAATTTCTCTAACATTTGTAACAAAGCAGAATTCCGTACTTACAGGCGGTAGCGTCAAAGATGTAACCATTGTTATCCACGATAATAAAAGTAGCGACTTCATATTCCTGCAATTTCGGAAAAGTATTAATATATATTAAAATCAATACACATCATTGCACAAATAGAAAAGTTAATGATTGCCAGAAAGGCAGAAACAGACATGACTAAGTGAGAAAAAGAGATAAACGAAGGATTTGCTATGAAGGGCTTAAAATATTCACTCAAACACCAACAATAAGACAGTTTTGAAGCTGCCAAACTAAAATGAAAAGTTTGTACCTTGATATGGTATTAAGACATGCAGTTCAAGAAATACATTTACGAAGTAATAAAAAAGTGTTCCGTGTAACTTTATGTCAAGCATACTAAAAAATTTCTTTATATAGGAGCATAAGCCGTAAAAATGTTGCGTGGGCCATAACGCTAAAAGGAATCATAATTAAATTAAGTAATGTAGAAAGGTTTACAAAACATGCTGAATAAGTTATGTACACATTATGTCATAAGAGACTCTCGAAAACTGAAAGTACTCAGTGAGTGTTAATTGTAAAATATCCAGTTTCAGTCAGTTTTTGAAAGTGTTTGGTTGAAATATTTTACACTTTTTGAATCAAACACTTTCACGGTGCAACATCGCTTTCTTCTGATTGTTCATTTCAATCAGTTATCATAAATGTATGTCTGTAGCCTGAGCATTGTTATTTACAGGCATTCTACATTCGCTAAGCCATCGTCGAGAATCATTATTAAGTGAAGAATTTTGCGTAGCTCTGTTGAGTTAATTGGGCTAAACGAAATAGCTAACATGCATTTAACATCACATACAGGTTGTCCACTAAAGTCCTTCTACCCCACATTAACTTGAGAATGGCGATAACTATTGCCACAAGCTTGGTGTCTAGGTATAGTAAAGTGGCCATGCGCTACACGGTGAGATCAGTTACAGCGCCACCTGGCTGAAAACAAAGGAGTTAGCCTTCCTATCTCGAAAACATACAAGAAACAGGAAAAAATGAATTACAAAACTGTAGAGATTATTCGATTTAGTACGAAAAGCACCTCTCGCACATTAATACGAAGAATATAACTCTTAAAATGCACATTTGTTTGTTATCAATTTCCGAAACTGTGACGTCTCAAAACGGGTTAAAAAGAGAAAAAACAACTACTTATCACAAATACTTTTATTTTTTGCGTTCAAACTGCTCTCCGTCATCTACAACACAGATTTGGGCTCTGGTTTGAATTTCACTTTGCACGCTTTTTAGCATATCAATTGGTCTGTTAGCACAGCTACTGTAATACGTCATCGAAAGTCCTGAAATGTTGGTGGAAAGTCCTGTATACCTACTGTTTGAGTTATTCCCACAGGAAAAAGCATAACGGTATCATTTTTTGCCCGAAAAATAAAATTTTCTCCTTTTGTCCATGTCTTGTGACATCACAATTACGGAAAAGGCGTACAAACGGTTGTGCATTTTGATCGTTCTGCTCTTCATATTAATGTTCACAAGGGGGGTTTTCGTACTAAATCGAAGACGCTATATAATTTTGTAATTGACTTTTTCCCCGTATCTTGTACCGGGTAAGTCAAAATGAATATAGCGATTACAAACGGCTATAACTATTTAATGGAGAAGAATTTATCGATAAGATTAACACAAAATGCAGACGGAACTTCAAAATTTCTTTACGTAAAGCGCAGGTGCAGTGAAGCGGAAGCCTACGCATGCGCGAGTTGAAACTTTGCAACGACAAGAAACCTGTTCATTGCGGGCGTCTCATTAGTAAAAATGGCGAGTCCCGTGCAGAAAGCATTCTGCGTGTTAGAATTTAACAAATGTCATTCTGTTATCACAGTGCAGAGAAGATTTCGTCAGCGTTACAATGAAGAACCTCCAAATGCGAACAACATACGCAAAGTAAGCATTTGTAATGCTCTTGCGTCGGTGACTGAACAAATGCTTCAGAATGTATGGCGTGAAATGCACTACAGCCTAGATGTTGTCCGTGTGACCAAGGGAAGTCCCATAGAACATCTATGACGAATGTATACAAAATTTTGAAGTTCCGTCTACATTCTGTATTAATTTTATCGATAAATTCTTTTCCATGAAATAGTTATAGCCGCTTGTAATCGCTATATTCATTTTTACTTACCCGGTATTTCGAGATAGGAATGTTAACTTCGTTGTTTGCCGACAGGTAGCGCTGTAACTGATCTCACCGTGTGGCACATGATCACTTTACTACACCTAGACACCAAGTTTGTGGCATTTGTTGTCGCCGCTCTCAAGTTAATGTAGGGTAGAAGAACTTTAGTGGACACCCTGTATATAATATCCTGATAATAAGGTGGTTGTTTTCATATTTTATTAGTAAAAATTAAAACTGAGCTGCAACCGATATATATATTTACATACACATTACTATCGATACATAATTACCAGGATATAAAGTTTTATGCATGCGATACAGATTTCCTGGCACAAACTTTAACCCTTTAGCGCATGCGTCCATTTTGGAACATTAACATACGCAGAGGTATATGTTGACTCAATTTTTTTGCACAATTACCCCATAATTTCTAGCTTTTCATACAAAAACAACAACAAAATGTTACAACTAATACAGGTCGGTGACAGAATAATGCGAACACTTTTGTTTCTGCTCATTTTTTGGAATATTTACCAAAAGGTTGGATGCATTTTCATTGAACTTCGATCATGTAAATAAAAGGCTTTAACTCACATTTTGCAGTGAATATTCGGTCACAAGAGTATTTAAGGCACCCGACCAAAAATTGATGAAGAAGTAAATGATTTAGAACCCATCCCGTTTCACAGAAAGCCGATAATGATTTGCAATTTTCATCAATGCTTTTGTTTCATATGTGCTATATTTGCATGCATTTTTGTAAGAATATCACGAATATTCGGGAAGATATAAAGGTTTTCTTAAAAATCTGAAATTTCCCCTCGTGTTTTTTTACTTATACATGCAGAGTTTTCAACCAAATTATGCGAAACATACAAAATGCTTGGCAATAAGTTAGAGAAGTATTATGAGGAAGCCGAAGACAAATCTCTTGTAAGAATAATGATAGTAAAAATAAAAATAAAACATAAATTTGAATTAAAAAGAAAAATATATAAAAGAAACAGAAGAAGTAAACAATAATAATAATGATAACAATGCACCTTCTTGCGCGCTCAACGCAACAGCATAAAGTGATTGCATCAACAACATTTTCCTAAATATAACACAAAAAAATCCATAATATTAAATAACAAAAGATTCTCTAATAATTGAAACACTTAAGAAAAATTAGAATGCAAAAAATACTCAAAATGGAAGTAAAATGGAAAAGAACTAGAATGGCGAACTCATCGGAGACCACACGCCACTTGTAGTTCTAAATGGGACAAATTTTCTGTAGAAAGGAATGACAAAAGCCCAAGTTTATTCCTTTCTGTGCCCTGAATCTTTCCAGCGACCAAATAAAAGAAAAAAGAAAAATAATTAACAAATTCCCTTAAATCTTAATCAATAGAGAGAAAAATGTAAACATTTATAGTTGAAAATGTTTTCTTCTAATACAATCTCAAGGCAGAAAATCCACAATATGATAAAATGTATGCATCACAATGATCATCTCCTCCTGCAAACGACTTAGTAATTCTCCTTCTCTTCGACAACAGTATTGAGAACATCTATTCCTCCTTCCTCAGATCATCATAGTCTAACGGAAAGTGCACTTCAGTTCTTTACACCTCGGGGGGGGGGGGGGGGGGGGGGGGGGGGGGGGGGGGGGGGGGGGGG
>BGPR01000582.1:280507-301434 GCA_013235015.1 Araneus ventricosus
TCTTGAAATTTATTTCCATGCCTTTCCATCTGTTTTGTATATTTATGTATATAAGGAATTATAGCGATCAAATCCGTGTAAGTAAGCTTTTAAGTGTATTTTTATATTTGCAGTTTTGTTTTAATTTATTTATTTTGTCCTTCTCTTTTTTTGTCAGGCATGTAATGGTGTTTTTTAAATAAAAAGACTATCTATCCTTATCTAACTGCTTAAAGAATCAGCCACTCTGATTCCAGGTACAGGGGTAATGAGTGGTGTTCTGTACTAAAATTGAAGTGAATACTTTGAATATTAGACCAACTATGAGTATTTGTATTAAATAATTTTTTATAGCGCATGTGGTATAATTCTTCTTTCATAACTTCAAAGCCAGATATAAAAATTCCAGTTCAATACCGTTAATATTCAGAAAGATATCGGCATTGCAGAGAGTCGAATTTCGGTATACTCCAAGAGATGTTAAATGATGAGGGATCGTGCACAAATTGATATATTTAAATTTGAACAGTAATATTGAGTTTTATGAAAGTTGACTATCCTATATACTATGTTCACTTATAAATTAAACACATTATTTACATTGCAGTTATATCAATAACTATTCGAAGAATCAAATTTAAAAAATATTAATTTGTGGGAAAATGCTCATCATTTAGCTTTTCTTAGGGTGAAACTGAAATTCACCTCACTACAATGCTGATATCTTTCAAAATTTTAACGGTATTTAACTGGAATTTTTATATAAATTGCCCTGTGGAGATTTAAGAGATCGCCAACAGACGGCGCCCTCAATGGACTGAACTCTGAACACTCGTTTTTTCAGTAGTTACTCTATATTCTGTATTCGTTATACGTTACACAAGGAGTACAATGAGTGATGTTTGTACGCGCTCCAAAATCTGTGAATGAACCGTAAAACTCCATTCTTATATTCGTCTATTCTGATCTAATTCTGGATGTAATTCTAACAGTAATAACAATTCGGATAATAAAGCCGTTATATCATTTCGGAAACTAGTTGAATCACTGATTTTAGTTTGTTTCCTTAAGTACAATTACGTAAGATTTAGAATTAATAATTATATGCAATCCCTATTCAAGTATTGTTTATATATATATATATATATCACAATAAATGCGGAACTGTAATTCGTATTTAGCTTTTGGCAATTTTTGCTATGACTTTGAAGCAGTAAGCATTTAGTTAATTTTCTCTCTCTTTTCTTAATATATTTTGGAGATTTACTCCTATATTTGTTGTTTTTTCCAACAATTGGCCCTCACAGAAGGTTGGCGTCTATAAATTTCGAAATAATGTGACATAATCGACTCCTCAGGTCGATTGGCATTTGATTTTTGGAATTCCATATCGGGATTGGCTTTTTCGTAGCAATAGTGTTTAATATTATTAGCTTTCTGTATTTCATTGTTTGAATAATATTTAGTTATATAGTTTATTATATTTAATTTTAAAACATGATTTAATAGGTGTATATGATGAAAATATTATACGAGTTTTAATGGTTTAAAAATATATATATATATATATATACGATTTCAACCTAACAAATTCTTAAGTCAGATTCTCATTCTAAATCAACACCCTGTATACCTGGCTGTGATGATATGAATAAAAAAAATTTGCAACGTTTCTCGCATTCGCAGTAAAAATTATTTTATAAAAATACTCATATTTCCTCTAATATTTAAAGTATTTATTTCAAATTTTAGTGATAATGCTTCTCTAGTATATTGCTCGCTATTCTGTAAGTGTTGTATAATTTTGTTGGAAACTCTGCATGTTATAAGCAAAACGCATCCGGAAAAAATAAGGATTTTTTAAGAAATCCTTTATATCTTTCCGAATAGCCGTGCTGCTTTTACGAAATGTATGTAAATATTTCAAAAAAAAGCAAACCACTAATGAAAGTTGCAAATCATTATTTCTGTGAAACGGAGTGAGTCCTAAATCATATTGTTCTTCATTAATTTCTGGTCGGTACCCTGAAATCACATCGTTTCACCAAATACAGACAAATGACTTCATTAAACAAAATTATAATATAATGTAATAAGAGCTTAAGCTCAAAAAGTAATGAGCACCCATACGAGTAAAAAAAATGTCAATTGTCGGAACGTGAAATGCCTACTACAGACAAATCTTTCGTACGACGAGTTTCGTTTCGAAATAAGTCCTAACAAATGGCCCAGACGCGTCTGGAGAACACATTACTGTTCGGAAGATGTTTTACTGTTTTTACTGTCTCGTTTGTGGTTTTAGTGACTCATACCACGTACTGGTAGCTGATAGCTAGGGATTGTAGTCTGGTTTGTTATTTTATTTGATAATCGAATTAACGAAGAACATCAAAGCTGAAACCAAATTTCATTAGTATTAGGAGTTTCAGGGATTCTGCTTTTGAATATTTTGAAAAAAATATCTCTTCCGAACCCTGATCAATAGCAATTTGATACCTATAGCATTTACGAAATTTTTGATTTGGCAAAAGAAGACAATGTAGTCTTTCTTTATAAGATATACTCGCGATCATCGGAAAATGCCGACAAGTTATTTTGTTCTCAAATGTTAATTTATAATTATTAATTTACAGTTCATTGACCTGAAGGATTTTTGTGATTATTTCCATTCAAAAAATCGTTTTATAAAGCTTTAAAAAATATTTTCTTAGATGTTTATTTTAAGAACCAAATTTTATACCATTTAAATAATAACTTCTATGTGTGCCATACGTTTTTTCATGTGTATAGAACACACGTTAAAATTTATAGGATTGTTATTGAATGTTATTTAATTGCTTTATGAAATAAGACTCTGTTTTAGGTTTCGAATCTATTTTCGTTATAAATCTGCCCTATTGTCATTATTGAATTCTTATATTACAAAACACCTTCTATATAAAACTTTCAAGGCGCCGTGGATTTACAGGTTAGAATCAACGAAGACTCTTTAAATAATAAACAGAGGATTGGTGAACTATCCTTTGGTAAATGATTTTCATATTGCCATCATAAACCAAGCAGGTAGGAGCAAAGACTTGTCTCTTTAGTACGAGTTTTTCAAAGAGATTCCAAATTTAGCATATTTTCCCTCTGTAGTTGAGGAAGATAAATTAAAAAATGCTCTTTTCGCATTGTCCCAAGTGAACTTTAGTTTCTTATATGTTTCCAATGCTGAATGGTTTATGCTCATAAACCACTATTTCACTTTCATTTCTAATTACTTTTTCTGAGCACAACGGGATACATCTACCATAACTATACCATTGTATTCTGTTTTGAGGTCTTAAAGCAAAACTTTCATTTCGTTTCCATTATTAAGGACTGAAATCATATTTTCAATATTTTAACGGCAAACTATCCGTTTATTTTCTTCTTTCGTAGATCCCTTCTACAGGTTCGTCCCGTAAATTAATATTTCATGTAATAAACTCTGCCGATCGAACTTCTGATATCGTGATTGTCTTTTATAAATGGAGTCAAGTAAATTGGTCTAACTGATGGGTAACCATGTACACATAATGAACTACGAACTTTCCAGTTTTAGAGGCAATTGCCTACTAGACGGAATTTAAGCTAAACTTCTAAAAACATTTTTTTATACATTAACCCTCTCACACCGAGCGAGGCGGTCCCGGGCGGTCTAATAATTCCCCCTTAACAGCGACAGCCGGTCTCATTCGGTTGGCTCCTTTTGAGGAGAGGTTCTGAGATCACTTCGAAGATAATCGCGGTAGGGTGTCCAATTATCCTTGCCAACCACAGCCCATTTCCGTGCGCCTTAAGGGAAGGTTATATCAGGGATGTGCTGGTAGATGACCACCCAGCTTGGGAGAGTTCAATTCATGTCGCTTCCTCCCAAAAAGTGCCGGTTTTAAAGGAGATAGAAGAAAAATGTCGCCTCGGGATTAAAGAGTTAAGTTAATCATTCTAAAATTCTCAATAATTTCAAAGAGCATTTTACGTAGAGTGATCACGATTTATTCTTTTAAGAATAAAAAATCTATTTCCTTTTTGTTTCTGAAGATTATTCATCGATGAAAAATTCTCCAAAATAATTTGAAATTTATTTAATAGGTTTTTTAAAGAATTATTCAGTAAAGTTACTGTGCATAATAAACGAATAGATCAAGCTCCATCGTAGTGTATTTTTTCATTAAGAATACAGTCAGTACCGGCTATATGGTCGCCCGCTTATAAGGTCGCCCGCTTATAAGGTCGCCCCGCTTATATGGTCAGTTTTCTAAAGTCCCGTCTAACTTAATAGGCAACATGTGTTAAAGTGCACCGCTTATATAGTCATTTTATATTGCTGGTTATCGGTTATATGGTCATTTTTTTTTTATCTTTTCAATGAGGTTATCGTTTTTTTGAAAAATAGTAATTGTTGTAACATTTCTTGAGGCGGGGAGCAACACTGAAAATGAATGACCACAAGAAAAAAAAGTCAGTGCGATCCCAGAGAGGACCTGAATTAACGCCTTGACCTTCCCTCCCCTCCCCCCCATTTCTCTTTTGCGTTGGAATCATCGTGAGCGTTACCCACCCCCCTCAATTCTCTTTCTCCCCAAGGACAACAGGTGGATATCTGTCTGTTTATTGGTTGAAATTTTCTCTTCCTGTTTGAAAAGTACGTTGAAACTGAGACGAAAAGAGTAAAGGAAAATTTGTTTCATTTGATAATACGTGACGAATAAGAACGTTCATTTTTTCAATGTGGCTTCGAAAAGAAAGAATTTATCATTTGCTGAAAAAAATGAAGTGATTGAAAAGTTTCAAAATTCTAATCTTTCAAAAGCTGCTTTCGCCAAAGCAAATTCGATACCCCGGACGACATTCAACAACATTTTAGCAGCCAAACTTTGCTCCTCAAATGCTCAAATCTGTGATCAAGAAAGAAAACGTCAGCGCTTGTCACCTTATGAGAATGTGGATAAGGCTCTTCTGTCATGGATTAAATATGCACGATCGCAAAATGCTCCTATATCCTTATACTTGATATATGTCTTATAGATGAAGCTGTAATTGCGATCTTCATTATAGGAGATTGTTTCATTACGATCTTGTAAACATTTATTCAAAATTTATCCTAATCTAGCCGCCTTAGGCGACTAGCATGTTACGCGTGAATACTGAATTGAATCCCAATTGAATTATGTTTGACCTTAATTGCATGGCACATTTTACGTTCAGCAGCATGTTAGCTAAATTAAAACATGCCTATAAAATAATAAAAGGTTAGCAAACATCATCTTGTATGTATATTCTAATATACTTGATACCTTAGAGGACTTTGTTTACAGATTTGCAGAAAAATTGATGAAATGAGAAGAGAAAGTGAAATCCATTAGGATAATACCTTAGCGTGTAACGATGGAAGAGAAACACGCAATCAAATATTTGTATGAATAATATAAAACGGATTGAATTGCATTGCAACAATGAATTGTTGTAAATTATACATAAAATATTTTTGAAAACTTATAAAAATTAGGGAAAAAAGTGGGCGACAACTGAATCGATATCATTTAAAAGATAATGTTTTGAAAGTCAAGATGGTACAAAAATCATATTTGTTTGATAATATTTTCGAGAGTTATCAACGAAAAAAGTTGCTAAATTTGTTGAAAAATTGAAAATTTTGCTAAATTTGTAATTAACTAAAATCGTAATTAAAATTTTTAAAAAATCGACACAAGTTGCACAATACCACCCATCAAAATATAGCTATGGCAAATTTGACAATTCATGGTTTAGCACTCTATCCTGTAGAGTGATAAACATAATTGGTTGACAAGGAGGAAAGAAGAACCCATAAGAGGAAAAATAATTCAATTTATACAAAAATTAAAATTATTTACACAATTATTTATAACTAGAATTTACTGTTCATAAACACAAAAACTACGAAGCCGAACGACAAATTCTGACAGTTTCAGCGATTCCTTTTTCTATCTTACGGAATGTTGTTTTTGTTCCTTATTCCACTTGCTCTAGTCCTCAGCTAGACCAAGTCCAAGAGTCCGCTCGTCCACAGAAAATTAATACGATAGGCGAACGATTCATGGTAAAGCAGCTTCTGTTGGCACTAGACCTTGGACGCCCGAGGGAATAAGTCTGACTTTGTCCATTGCCTTTATGCTTAAGCTGGGTAGAACGGAATGGCCTTCACGCCTTGGGTGACCCTGCCAGGAGAAGAACTCCAGACGTACATCGCACATTCCACCCAGGGCTACCATCCCCGCCACGATGAGGCAGCATAATAGCACTTGGGGGGGTTATGGATTGTAGATTTGTTTACTTTTCCGAAGAGGGCAGCAACACCAATTGGTGGCATAATTGTATCCTTATAAACAAACCTTATATAAATTATAATTAAATCCGTTATACAGTGAGCTTTGTTTCCTATGGATGGCCATTGGCCAACCGTTGAAGTAACGCGTCCGAATATTAATATTTACCTTTGATTAAAAATAATTGCAAAAAAACGTCTATCATCATTTGCGCACATTCATTTATATGCTTCAAAGTTTACAAATTTTAAAATTAATGATAAAAGCCTGAATTTTTCCATGCAAATTTATCTATTTATTGAAAAAAGAGATGCAAACCACTGCCGCTAAATAATTACCCACCATGTTTCCTCGCTTGAAATTTTTCCACTCTAATTCTTAATTGTTTGGGTAGAACCATTTATTGTTTGAATGCGTCAACTTACATTACTAGATTCTGTATTAAAATGATTAAGATTACAAATAGGTTCTATTTGTTCTGAAGATAATATATAGGCACCTTAGATAGAAAAAAAATCTTCAAAGGGAACAATTTTCAGTTTAGAAAATTTATTTATAAGCTTCAAAGATAATAAATATTTAAATGAATGACAGGAAAAGGAAAACCTTACATTTTCACAATGTTTTCATCGCTTTATTTTTACGTTTAATTTAATGTTTATTTCTACGATTTTTACAAACATTTATTCGTCCGTATCTGTCGTAATTAATTAACATACTTCATAACCTAGAATTTTCCACTCAAATAAACGGTTAATTGGGCGCACCCCTTAGTTGTTGAATGGATGAACTCTCATTGGTGATTCCAAATTAACCTAAATAACTTCTCCAGAAAGTTTCGAAGTGTTTGTGCAATCTAAAGATTTTCCACTCAAATGAACGGTTAATTGGGCACATCCCTTTGCCGTTGAATGGATAAACTCTCACTGGTAGCTTCAATATTAACCTGATTAACTTCTCCAGAAAATTTCGAAGTGTTTGTACAATCAGTAATCCCTTGACGCATGCATTCCGGAATTTAGTTACAGTAACATAAATATCATCTTTCCGAAATATTGATTTATCATAAGGGTAGCTCACTTGCAGCACTTCAGAGTATCTATAAAAGATATTCAAGTTAAAATAAAACATGAGTTGGATAAATGAGCTCCCATGATTTCTTCGATTAATGAAAATAAGTTCCTAGTTTTTTTTTAAATTTTACATCTGTAATTACTCTAATCTCACGAATGAGAATGTTTTAATACGCAAGACCTAACACTCAGTAGAACTTTTGCAATAGTAGCTAAAGAAATCCAAATTAATTCTCACCTATTTTTTCTTTGAATTTTTATCAGGCCACATTTTCGCTGAAAAATTTGAATGTAACACCAAAAATTAGCGACTTAATAAGAAAATGATCAATAATTAATTAAAATAATTTTGATTCAAGAAAATTAATCAAAAAATTTAAATGATTTTTTAGCATTTAAAAATATCAAATATTTTAATTGTCAAATAATAAATAATCCTGAAGAAGAAGGTTCTATTGTAGCATTTTATACAAGTGTTTGACGCCAATTTGGAAGCCAAAATAACAAGGGCTAGCTTTTGAAACATTTAAAATTTATTACAAACACTAAGCACTAATATTAACACACATATTTACAATAATTCTAACAATTACAAGGGTTTTTTCTAGGATGAGGACATTTTAAATTGTTCCCTCCGCCAATTCACAGTTCTAAACTGAGTCATTTTTCGTTGGCTCCTTACCACGATAGGTGGCGCTGTTCTTACTGCGCAGGCGCATTTGTTACACTGTGATTTTTTTTCCCCGTTCCAGTTGTTTTAAATTATATCACGAAATAGCAAAATCTTTTATTGAAAATGGTTAACTAATGTTTATTTTTGAATGATACTCGTTAATTATTACATTTGATTAATTTTAACCTTCTAGCGCCGGAGACGTCTTTTTCCCGTTTTTAAGGTTCAGTTGAAGAGCAAATAGTTCGTATTTATATGCATGTTTTCTTAAACAGCTATGGTTAAAACATTTTTCTAAGATTTCAGAAATATATTTAAATACAAGAAACGTGGGTTCATTCACTTTAAAAGCTAAGTTTTCTAACCTGAAAGTTAAAAGATCAAAATAATTGGTCGCTTGGAGGATTAAACTGTATTATGTTAGTAGTAAAAATGTGGCAATGGTTAGATATTATTTCAGATATAAAAATTATGTTATTTTTCAAGTCATATATATTTCGTTGTGCTTAAGCTGCAATAAATATTTTTATGACACAACCTGGAGTTATTTATCAGAGTTACATTGATTTTTGTGTATCCAGAGACAGAAGTATATAACCCAACATTGCTTTATGCATACCCACTGTGGGGGGACTTCTTACACCTTGAGAATACCTCTTCATGGCCTTGATATCTCATGAACTGGTTTTCAAGCAACCATTTTTACATATTAGAGTTAGTTTTACACAGTGACGAATCCAGGGGGGTTTTGGGGCTGCAACCCCCCCCCCCCAGAGCTAAGTCAGAATTCTTGATTCTATTTTAAATTACTATAACTGTTTGTTCTTAATTTCCCCTTAAAAAGAATAATAAAAACGTCACAACATTGATTTCTGGCTTGACAGGCTCGAAAATTTTCATACTTTTGTAGTTATTCCACTTGTACTTGTAGCGTTGACTCGGTTGAAAACATTTTTTGACTAGCTATTTCACTGTATTTTTATTTAAATTATCGAAAGTATTGAAGTGGGGTTTTTTATACTTGTTTTCAGGTGAGTAAAGTTTGTAAAGTTAAATTGTTTTGGTTTACATAAGCCATGAGGTTTGGCATTCTTCACGACGAAACAAAAATTATTAAAAAGACGATTTTTATGATCTCAGACCCAAATCCCCCCCAGATCCAAATCCTAGATTCGCCACTGGCTTTAAATATTGACTAAAATTAGAAACATTAATAAAACTTTTCAACGAAATATCTTCAACAAAACTCCATCACTGAAATTCTTTCCTGAACCATGAAAATCAGCACTATTGTTTCATATTAAGATTCTAAAGCATTAATATTAAAGTTGTCTATCAAAATTATAATTTCCATGATATATTTGGTTATTTATAAAAGTTTTAGTTGTTTACTTTGGCGATTTGATAGAGAATTTCATGAATATTATATTTTATTATTAGCTATCACTTTTAGCTTCAGAAAAAAACTTAAAGACTTATTTTTCAGTACATAGCTAATGGTCTTTTCATGTCGAACCGCATTAAACGAAGAATTCGTTTTTTTTGTGGCAACACGCAACTTTTGATTTTTGTAAGAGCTATATTCAAAATAAAAATTCATCAGCTGGTTAAAAAATGTACTGAAAAAGTGTGATCAGTTAAGTCTCTAAAGAAAACAAGACTGTTTTTAAGATTTCATCCGCTATTTTAAATATTTACTAGCAATGCATACAAAAAAATGACATTTTCTGAGAAAAATGGAATTTCAACGTGATTTTACTAAACCAAGCGTCATTAATGTTCTTGAAGAGAAAATAAAAATATACTATTTACAAAAGAGAAGCTTCTTTTTGACTTTAGACAAGCAAAACCTCAGAAATTTTTTTCGAATGAACACACTCTATCTAGATATATATAAGATCATATTTTAATGAAGGTGAGGTGTAGTCCATTTTGGTCATGGTAGAGGCAATATTTGGCTTAATCTTCTTTTATTCAGTCATTGAGGATATTAGGTTATTTCTAAATGGGTAAAGGATTCAGTTTTTACGTAGCTCCATGACCAGTATTTGAAAGGTTACTCCTGAGCGGTGCGTTGTTGTTGTCAGCTTACATCCTTGAATCAAAAAGGGCAGACAGAAATGCCCAGAAAGTTTAAGTACCCAGAGAAGGGAATTTCCCCGGAAAAGACTCGTGACACGAAAAGAAAGTTGTAGTGCGCTTATTACGATGGAAGTAGAAGTAATTAAATGAGGTGTCGTTAAAAGTGATTTAAGAAAGTTAAAAAATTGAAATATCACACACATATATATATATATGTTACTGTGAAAGACCGAAACTGGAGAACGTCGACTTTCACCGGTGAAAGTCGACATTCTCCAAATGTGAATGTTGACATTCTCCAAATTTCGGTCTTTCACGGTAACATATATATTCCACATATGTTTGAAGTTTTCATTTTTATGCATATAATAAACAGAGTTACGTAGATGAACTCATACCATTAAAGCGACTACTGAAGCTGACATCAGTGGCGGCTAGACCATTAGGGCTGCAGAACACCCTAAAATTATTTTTTAAACTTGTAATTTTCGTTCTGAATCTTATTTGCTTACTTTTCTACTCACAGAGTTAAATGACTTACGGAAATTCAGAAAAAAAGTAATAAAAATTGAAAAAAAAGGCATGAAATGAATCCAAACGAAGAAAGACGCATGTCTGAGCTTCAAAATAATCTGCCCTTCCTCCTCCCCCCGAAATTAGTTCACTGAACAAAAAAATCCGGTGTGAAAAAGCAACTCTTTCTTCTTTTAACTTAGACGGGCTATGGGCTGAAAGTCAACACGGCTCTGGCTGGCACGGAGCCAACTGAACGAAAGAAAGATGCTATTTTCACTTTCTCGTATACGAAGTATACAAAGAGAAAGTATTGTAATCGTCAAAAAATTCGAACTCGAGATTTTGACGAATCTCCACGTTTTAGACCTCCCTGAGTCCGAAAAACACAATTTTGGAATTATGTCTGTTTGTGTGTCTGTCTGTGAACAGGATAACTCGAAAATTATTAGAGCTACGGGGATGAAATTTGGTATGTGCTCTTTACACATAATTCGTAGGTTTCTGTCAAATTTTGGAAAAAATCAGTCTAAGGGAAGTCTGCCTGTCTATCTGTCCGCGGTCATGCGAACACTATAACTCAAACACTTGAATAGCTAGATGGATAAAATTTGGTACACAGTCTTATCATGATGAATTTAGGTCTGTATAAACTTTTGGACTAAATCCGTGAACGGATTGACTGTCTGTCGGTCTGTATAATCGCATACTTGTTTACTTTTGAAACAAATCCTTGCGCATCCGTACTGGTAGCAATCCCTTTGTACGCAGAAGGGTTACGTCATTTTGTCCTTGAGGCAGTAAGAGTGGAGACATCGGTACGCATTTAATTTACTTTTGAAACGAATCCGTGGTCTCCACGTGCATGCGTACTAGAAGCAATCTTCTGTGCATGATATTAAGTGTCTTTCATGACGGAGTCCTGCTTGGCGCTTTTTTCTTCGCTTTTGTTCCTTTTTCTCCCTTTTGGCGAATTCTGATCCTGCTCGGATTATTTTATTTCCGTTTGTTTTGTCGTTTTCACGTGTTAGAAACTTGTTGCGTTCTTGGAATAGAGCAGTTTCGAATTTTTTTTATCCACGCAGGGGGAGGGTAAATGACAAATATTTGAGAAGTATTCGAGTAAGTTTAGGGGAAGCCACTTACGCTGGTTAAGATATTTTCCTTTTTTTCCTCACTCTCACAGAAGTTGCAACCTCACTGGCTGTTTATGAGTTTCGGTTTGAGTTGCGACGAAAGATTCAAGCAAATAACACTATTCTAAACTTTCAAATTGTTAGAGTATTTCAGTAAAAAATGTATTTGATATGTTTGAGCTTAAAAATAAATTTTCTGTATCTGAGTTACTTGATATCCATTTTTGAAAGAGTATTATCGAGTGATTTCGACAAGGAGGGAGGTGTGTATGTGGAGCTCCGATTATTATTATTTATCTTTTCGTCAGAGGAATCGTCACATCAACATTCACTTCAATTTTTGTTAACAAAACTAAGAGAAAATGTCATATGCTGGTTATTTACTTTGTTTGAAAAGCGGAAAATTTCACATCTGGATTTGGAATTAAAAAAATTGGCCTACTTGGAGATAAAGTAGCTTTTAAAATTTTATTTTCTTGATAAACATGTTTGTAGCCCTCCTCGTTTCTGAGCTCACGAGTCGCCATTGGTTGAAATATTATAAAACTTTGGTTAGTATTTGAGGACCTGATTTATTGTATTTCTTTCAATTGTTGATTTTGCGTACACTCAATTGTTTCTTGAATATATTTTATTCTTTTCGACATATCATTAGAATTTAAACTCAGCATTTGTTCACATTTTTATCAGCTTTTATTTCTGTAGGTTGAAAAACAGATTTATAGTTTTTATTTCCATTTTTCAGGAAATTTTAATCTTTAGATATATTTTTCACACGATTAGTTAACAATATATTGAAATGACAAATCATCAGGTTCCTCATGAGCTTATGTTTTCCTTCCGTCTGTAAATATTTTCAAACTGAAATTCTTTATTTGCAGAATAAAAACTAGTATAATTTCGGCAATTATTCTACTATTTAAAGATTTTCTGATAAAATGGTATGCAATATGAAAGCTGCTTTAACAGAAACACTAATTCATATTCAGATAATATTAGAACATTGTTTTCCCGCTAGATAATGCATTAGATATTTGGGAATTTCTTTCTAATTAGCTATTTTTATTTTATTCCTTTTCAATATGCATCTTCATATTTTGAAACCGCAAAATCGTGTCGCTCCATTTCCAATAGGATACCTAACTCGTAGTTTAAAATCATTAATACTACATATATCAATACATGTTTTTTTTAACGAAAAATCTTCTGAAGAGCAGCTATTCAGTTATTTTTCTAAGCCATTATTAATTTATCTCATTTGAATTATTTCTTAGCTTCCGCTTTTTAACCCTCCAAGCGGCGCAAACGTCTTTTTACGTTTTGCATGTTTAGTTCAAGAGCAGATAGTCCGTATTTTTATGCATATTTTCTTAAAAATCATGGATAAAGTATTCTTAAGATTTAAGAGATATAATTAAGTACGAAAAAGATCGATTCAATTACTTTAAAAGCTAACTTTTCTAACCTGGCAGCTAAAAGTTAAAAAAAATGGCGCTCAGAGATATAAATGCCCAAATGGTTTTCTCAAATGCTGATTTTTTCCTTGAAATATATACAAGTCGATAAAATACTGATTATTTTCCCCCTTTTATAAATACTGAAATAATCTTAATATACATTCCTCTAACTAAGTATTGTTTTTGCTCAATGAATTCAATTATAATTTAACTTTGAATCTTCCGGAAAATGGAAAATAAATTCATTTGAAAACAACCACCAAAAAAAAAGAAATTATAGCTATTTGATTATAAAGATATCTTTCAAATACCCGTCGAAAAATTCTTTAGTGCAAATATTTCATATAGAAAAGTTTTCTCTCTACGAAAAACTACTCATGCTTGAAGACCATGAAGTTTCACTTTTACGAATATGCACCCACCCACCCCCCATTTAACCTTTCACATTCCGGTTCTTCACCATATGAGCATTCTGTACCTCAGCGCTCCGGCAATAAATGGAAACAATAAAACGGAAATATATTTCGTGCCGGAACATTCAAGCTTGATGAAGTGTCCTTTAATGTCAATGGCAGCCATTTTAGAATTATTAGCGAATAATTCGGTCATGGGGAATGTGTTTGTTCCCAACCGTAGAAAGCGGAATTCATCTGTAACAAATAAACGGCCTTTTTTGCCTTGGGCAGTAGAAAGGCCGGTAAGTTGTTTTCTGAAATTCTTGTATTTCTGTGAGCAAGTCTTTTGTAAAAGCACCGAGTTTGATCTTCGCCACATCTGATGATCTTCGTGACTACCCAATATCATTTCTATTCTCAGGAAATTAAGGCATCTCATATTATCATAAAAAAGATTTAACGCTTTCGTTAAAATTTAGAAGTTTATTGCACAATTGCCCTCCTTTGATTCATTCTCTGCATTGAAAAATGTTCTTCATTTGTACAAAGTTATGATAATTCGAATAATTCGGTCATGAGGAATGTGTTTGTTCCCAACCGTAGAAAGCGGAATTCATCTGTAACATATAAACGGCCTTTTTTGCCTTGGACAGTAGAAAGGCCGGTAAGTTGTTTTCTGAAATTCCTGTATTTGTGTAAGCGAGTCTTTGGTAAAAACAAGGAGATTAATCTTCGTCGCTTTTGACAAATTTTGTGACTACGCAATTTCAATTCTAGTCTGTGGTACTAGGAAATTAAGTCATCTTATGTTATGCTTAAAATAGTTTGGCGCTTTCGTTGAAATTTAGAAGTTTATTGCATATTTACCCTCCTTCGATTCTTTGGTTGCTTTTAGAAATGTTCTTCATTTGTACCAAGTTCTGAGTGTTTTCCTGTTTAATCTACAGAAGGTGAAGAAGTAGATCACATTAAATGATGAGAATAATCTACAGAAGGTGAAGAAGTAGATCATATTAAATGATGAGGACTATTCTACATATTTAAAGTATTCGTGCTGCATCCCTTTCATTAATTTCTTTTAATTTTCCTTTTCAATAGTTTTAATAATTATAAAAAAATAATTACCATATATAAATTAATTTTTAATCAAATAACTATCGTAGATTTATATTGAAGCTGCATTATGTGTTTTATGAATTATCGGCTCTGAAATAAGAAATTAACGTCTTATTTTATTCGAATGCACATGGATAATTTTTTAGCAAACTTTTTTTAAATTTTGGAACTTAATACTGTACCGATATATTACGTTTACTTTTTAACATTTTTAATCAATGTTGAAGTTCAATTCATTAGTCATTCATATTCCACCTGCAATAATATAAATCAAATTGATAAATTTTGAAATTCTGTATTACTAGAAAGACAGGTGTATTACATATATTGGGTACAAGGCAGACAATGGTCCTCAAGAACAAAAACAGCAAACGAATAAAATTAATAATTATTATTATTAATTTTTAATTAATGGTAATTAACAACATGAAATTTATCTATATACTAATAATTATAATATAAATTATTAAATGATAAATACATTTAAATTGAAACTTATTGTAAAAATTTTACGTTACTTTTAAAATAATTAAAACTTTATAATTAAGGTAATAGCAGGAAATTAATACATTGTGTAGAAACAAAAACACGTATGGCTCAGCAAGAATTTTCAACACGAAAATATTGAAAGTGGTAATGAAATTATTCTTTTTGTTTTGTACATATTTATGATTATTTTTGGAATTTTAATAATCAACTTATTTAAAAGAAAAAAAATTGACTAAATCTACGATAATCGACATATACTTCAAACGCCACAAAAGAATTTTTGTTACCGCACGTGACTTTGTATATGTGGAAATCGCAAAACCATAAAACCCTATAAATATAATATAAATTTTTAATTTGTAAATATCTTTAATGTCAATGGCATCCAAAATAATTTGTAACTTATTGTAAAATTTTTCGTTACTTTTAAAAAAATTAAAAGTTTATAATTAGGGTAATTGCAGGAAATTAATACATTGTGTAGAAACAAAAACACATATAGCTCAGCAAGAATTTTCAACACGAAAATATTGAAAGTTGTAATGAAATTATTCTTTTTGTTTTGTACATATTTATGATTAGGTTTGGAATTTTAATAATCAATTTATTTAAAAGATAAAAAAATCGACTAAATCTACGATAATCGACATATACTACAAACGCACAAAAGAATTTTTATTACCGCAGGTGACTTTGTATATGTGGAAATCGCAAAACCATAAAACCTTTCATTCTCTGAGTCTAATATAATCGCCATCTCGTTGTTTCTCCTTTTACCACAGAATCATAAAATTGCGACTTTTAATATTAATCCTAGGAAATAAAAATAAATTGCTTCTATTATTGTATAAAATACAGACACCCATTTGTCATTTTTACTTCTTTTTGATTTTCCTTTCAACAAAAAACTTTTACTTCCTCTCAAAGATTTTTTTTTCTTTTTGGGGAAGAATTAGGAAAGTGAAAGTGGCACCATTCCTCGCATCAGCATTCAAGACTGACAGGGGATGATTTACTAAACCATTCTATTTCTACAATTTTGCGAAAAAACAAAAGCTACTTATATGGCATTGTTTCTTCGTTTTTGGACTGTTATTATTTTTTCAGACATCTGTTAACCTAGAGAGTTTTCGGGTCTTTGGGGTAGGAATGCTGCACAATCGGTGGATTTCCGAGTATTGAACACAAGTGTTAGCTCTTGATCAGGTGTTGGAATTTCTGGCAGCAACACCTGTTGCACGTTTCAAAACTATATTGGAACTTTGAGAACGTAGCATACCACAGATCTCTGAAGATCCGTGAAAGTGTGGTAATTTCAAACATTGTATTAGGTAAGTGAGAATTTTTGTTAAAAGTTGTGACTAGAATATTAACATGTGGAGATGAATTAATGTGGAAATCAGACAATTTAAGCTTCATTGCCGTTATAATTCATGGCTTCTAATTTTCTATTTAAATTAAATACAATGCAATCTCCCTATAACGAAATCGCTTGATTCCAGTTGAAAAATTCGCTATAGAGAAAGTTTCGTTATACGGAGATTAGAGATTTTTGCAGTTATTTAAGTAAATGTTACAAACCTTTTAGTATGCGCGATAAGTTCAAAAATATTTAATTATGACTTTCAATTAAAAATGAAGTAATATTTATTACAAATTTGTTAAAATTACACTAATTTTTACTGTATATATAAAATGCTCAAAAGTGAATAAAATTTACCAATTTAGAGAATAATAAGTACTAGTACGGATAAACATAAAATGCGTATTATCACATCCATTTGCTGTTTCCCCCCCCGCGCTCCCCCCGATTCTTGGAATCTTGACCAGTAGAAATGTTGCTCCCTGTGTAGAAACTCAGGTCCCACAACTGCATTACCCTTCACACAACATTCTATTGTTATGCTGGAATGAACAATGCGAGTGGTTCCAGAAACGGGCACGTACGAGCGATTTGTTTGCACAGAAATTAGCAAATTTCTTCAAAAACGACAAAAATCGAAAAGATAAGGGTCTGAAAAAATTCATTATAGGGAGACAACCACTTCGTTATATGAAGAATATTTTGAATGTTATTTAACATTCCGATTAAAAATTTCGTTATAGGGAGAAATTCGCTGTAGGGAGACTTCGTTGTAGGGAGATTCTACTGTAGTTTTTTGCTGCCCTTCCGAATTCATTTTTAATGGTTGAATTTATTCAATAAAATAAGTTTCGCATTATTTTTATGTGTCGTATTGTCTTCGCATTATAAAATACATCCTATTATAGAAGCGAGTAATGAAGAGAGAGGATTTATCTATGTTTATGTTTCTGGTGAAATTTAAACATAGATAAATTAGCAAATTCATCGTTGTAACTCTAATTATATATTTGGTAATTTAATATAATGTGCATAATTTAATATATGTGACAGCTTTTGTTCAAAATTTGAATCGTAAACTTTTCCAAAATCTATGTCTTTGATGAAGACCAATATAAAGTATATAACAGAAGATTTCTACTATTAGTTTCCGGTTAAAATAACCATAATTTAGATAAAGTATAAGACGTTTAGCTTCTAATGTACGAAAAGGAATGTAATAATGAAAATTTTCAACCTCAACATTTTGACAAATCTCGTTTTAGACCTAATTGGGTTTTCAGATATAATGACATTTTCGGAATTAAGTCTCTTTCTCTGTTAATGTGTTTGCTGATATACTAACAGAGCATGCAGTAACACATGCAATAACTGAAAAACGCAAAGAGTTAAATGGATGAAATTTGGTATGCGGCTTTTACTTCAACTGTACATACGTCGAACTTTGGACCAAATCCATCCATGGAAATATTTCTATATGTCAGAAAGTGCGCATATGTATAAGATAATTCAAAAACGAGTTCGATGGATCAGATCTGGCAAATTATTCTATCATCAAATTGAAAATATTAAATGTCCGAAGAAATCCATTATCCAATTGACTGTCTGTCGGAATATTTTCGTTTTTTTCTGAATGCTATAACTCAACAACGTATGTCAATCGAAATGCTTGAAATGTATTGGATCCGAATCGACACCCGTCTATAATATTTGAGTAAATATCTCATGAGATATTTACTCAAATATTATAGACGGGTGTCGATTCGGATCCAAACTTTGTGGACCCGATCGGTTAAATGGATCAGATCCAAAATATATATTCATTCCCTTCACCATCAGGGGAAGCTAAATACAAGACTCGCCATATTATGCAATCAAGGGTGGAGCCAGTGGGGTGTCCGGGGGACCAGGGCCCCCTATCGGGGATGCTTTGCCCCCCCCCCCGGCGGGGCAATTTTTGCACCCTGTTCACGCATCTGGCTATTCAACTAGTAGGTAAAGAAAGATCTAGAGAAAATTTGAGAGGGTCATCATTACACCATCCCCTTGTACAGCAAGTCACCCCCTTGTCCCTCCGTCGGGCGAACTCTAACGCCACTCATGTGTGCTATTATGCTATAAACACTCCCTCTGATAAATTTCAGTGTTTTAAAAACATCAGAAAAGTTATTGGCATATAAGTAGACCATTTTTGTTGTTTAAGACGTATTTTCGCATGTGAAATGCTAATCCAAAGGAGAAATGTCTAATAACTATAGTCGGCAGGGCAGGAGCACATGGCGTTTGAGAGCAAGCAGAAAAGTTATATAAAGTTTAATTATTGGAAAAAAATCAAGTTAAGTTACAAATCCTCACAAAAAAGAAATATCACTAATAAAAGAAGGTAAACACAACAAATTAATATGCTGCGTAATCTCTAAAAAATCGTTTAAAATTTCTAAATTCAAGGGCAAAATTTGAACAAAATTCATTGGAAAAAAAGCAAGATTGGAATCGGCATGAAAAATCTGGTCCCAAATAATAAAACAATGAAATCTACTGATTTAAACCGATATTTTACAAGAAAGTGGTCTGATCGAGATTTCCGTCATATATGTATATGAATGAGAGTTTATGAAATGCTCCTTTAACTTATGCATGGAGAGTAATGATTGCCCTGTATTTCTTACAAACTGTGAGGATGCGAATTTTGATGATATTAATTCCTATGATTTCGGTTTTCCTTTCATGCTTTGGTCAGAATTTTTAAGAGTTTTATTATCTTAATAATTTAATGCAGCCTAATTTGAGGAATAACTTTAAAAAAATTTTCCCGATATTTTTAGATAAAGAATAGGAAACAAAATGCTTTAGATGTTTGAGCAAGTAAATGTTAATAATTTATTTTAAATGTCATCATGTATTTAACAAAGCGAAAAAATCAGTTTAATTGTCGAAGGTGTTACTAGAAAAACTAAAGTTACGCGGACGCATAGATTTTGCAACATAACCAAAAACTTTCTGTTTATATTTCCCGTTATTTCTCGCCCTTTTTTATTCTTTGATCTTTGTAAAAGTTTTCGCTATCCGAATAACCAAATATTATTAATTGATATGAAGACATCTGATACAGGAAATCTTTTCTATAAGGAAAAATATTGCAATAAAATTTTGGAATGAATATTATATAAGTTCTTTTTTATTGTTGATTTACTATCTAAATTCAGGTAACTCTGAAAGACCAATTCAAAGATAGAAATGGAAAATCATTATCTGGCTAAATGTGGAAGGGAAATAATCATATCGTCGCTAGTAAGCAACACCGCCTATCTCAATTTCTCAAAATTTCAAAGAGGCAGAAGGAATTGAATTTTTCTCAACCAATAATGAATATTTCTGAAGTATTTTAACCTCTGGTGTGAACGTGAGACCGTATATTCCCACCAGATGTGCAAAAAACCCAGAAATTTTCTTTATTCGTTGCGAAAAATTGAGTATGTTCTTCCTCTTTGAAATTTCAAGAAATTGAGGTGGTGTTGCTTACAAGCGGCGATATAGACTTTGTATATAAAAATTATTATTTAAAAAATTATAATATTGATTCTCATATTCATTATGTTTCAAAAACAAATAAAAGAATGAATATTCTTGATAAATAGATTAAAATATTTCACAATATGTTGATATGCATAACATACGGCTGAAAAAATGTTTCAATTCCGTATCGCTAAATATAATATAAGCAATTGGGAGAAAGCATCAAAATACAAAAAGAGTAAATAATAAATTTCATGTTAAAATTTCCTTACAAAGGTTTTCGGAAAAATGGAAATATCTGACTCAGCATGTATATGACACAGAAATTTTAGTGTGAATAAAAAGATAAGTAATCTCACTTAAGTCACAAATCTTATCGTAAAAAAGATAGACATAAAAAGGACGAGAATAAATACTGCAATGTAAAAAAAGATGTAAGAAAGTATGCATGGAGATAAAACCAGCAGTGAAATTATTTTTTACAAACATTTTTTAAAGACACACTTATATTAATTTAGATTAAAATTTGTTGTTTTAATTATTTTCTACAATTTACTAAACTAATTTATAATTCATTATTATAAATATAATGGAATCTCAGAATAAATTGTTTCTTAAATTCAATACCAGGTGGCACTTCAGGTACTGAATCAAAATTTAATTAAATTAATCGATTAACTAATAATTAATTTCTGTAAATATTACAATTGTCTACGTTCATCGAAAACACAAAATTGCGCCAAATTTCAGAACTCAGGAATACCAGGAAGTGAGAGAAAAAGCGATTACAAAAGTTTGTCTTT
>BGPR01000582.1:301444-320611 GCA_013235015.1 Araneus ventricosus
CTTGTAAATATTAAAATTGTGTACTTTCATCGAAAACACAAAATTGCACCAAATTTCAGAACTCTGGAGTACCAGGAAGTGAGAGAAAAAGCGATTACAAAAGTTTGTCTTTACAAACATAAAACAAGCCGCATTAAAGGAAGGTGGTTAATAAGAATTTTTGGCTTTTGAGACATGAAAAGACACCAAGTAAATGTTTAAATAACCTTTCAAGAAACAAACTATTTAATCATAACCAGAAGTAGGAAATAATTAAAAAATTTAAAAAATGGTAAATCTACTTCCAGTCATAGAAAATGGCTTGAGTATATTTTGCGTTTTCTCTTGAAATCAATTGACGATGGCTTGGCAACCATTTAAGAACCATCAGTGTCCTTCCAGAAGTGGGAATTAAAGAAAAATCGGCTTTAGTCACTCATATCAAACCGCGACTTGTACTCTCAGATCACCGGGGATAGCCTTCCAAGTTTTTCTTTTCTTTAGATTATTTTAATTTTTTTATGTTCATATTTTAAGGGGACATACGACTGTTAAACCTCGAAAATTTTCGATTTTATGAAAAAGTATTTATTATTTCCCTATCTTTTCTGAACAATTTAAAACAACCCACGTTAAAAAATTCCCATAATTATGAAGGAAAACGTATCAGCTATTCAACTTAAACATTGTGTATGGCCATATCTTTAAAGCGCCATATCTCAAAATGATTTTTCTTTTATATCGCGCGCACGATATCTCAAGAACTATTAAATATTTTGACATAAAATTTGTATTGTGCTATGTTATACAAATTGAACAACAAATCTCTCTCAGTTTTGTACATATTTTCACCAAAGAAGTTTTTTGGGGGTTAGAAATGTTGAAGTTTTAACAATTTTTAAAATTTGTATTTTAAATTGGTGTATAAAATAGAAATTAAATTTAAATGTTAATAAATTGAGGTTCAGTTTCTTAAACAGACTGTTTGGATTACTCAGATATCCAAAATATTGTGTTTCGACCAATATTTTATCCGTTATCATGCGCGCAAGGTGACTATCTCATTTTTTCTTCAAAAATTATACCCATATTTATTACTTTCTCAAATAAACACATATCGATATTAAGATTTGAAAATGTGTGTACAACAACAGATATTTTTCTAGGGGAAAAAAGTTAGTTTTTGAAATGTTTTGGTTTAAGGATATAATGTATCGAATTTGACAGTTTTTTCCACATTCTTCCAAGATTTATAGGGCGTATGTCCCCTTAATTTGTATACCATTTTAATCGCTTATAACAAACACATTACAAATTTAATGTAGTGAGTGAATTTCCTTTCGAAATTGTGTATGATTATCTAAATTAGGCGCGACTAATGCTGGGACATTTTTTTCTACTTTCATGTTAGCAAATGTGCATTTTTTCGCGATAAGAGTTATTCGCAAAAATCTAGGAGATTGCTTCTGCTACATTGTGGAAATAAAATAATATGTTGAAAGAAAAAATTTAGATATTTTATACAGAAAAAAAATTCGACGAGAGGTCGAATGTCTCGTTTTCTCTGCGAAACGGCAGCGAGGATAGAGGGGAATAGACTTACTTACCTTACTCAGCTGTGACTTTCTGTGACTAAAGTAGCTCTGTGTGACTAAAGTAGCTCTATATGACTTTGACCTATGCTCTATGACCATTCTCTGTTAAATGAAAGTAAAACCAACTCAACCCGATCAAATCGAGGGAAAGAACAGCTCAATTAAATCAACACTTGTTAATAATAATTAATTAAGAACAGTTAATTAATCGCTTATTCAACTGTGACTTTCCGTGACTAAAATAGCTCTATGTGACTTTGACCTATTACCTGTGCTCTATGATCTTCCTCTGTTAAATGAATTAATTATTATTCTGTTCAAATCCAGTTAATATATCGCTCACAACCGACTGCAGCAAGCGACTGAGGCCGCCAGACAGTTAGGTATGAGAAAGCGCGGGAAGATAGGTTGGTCACTGCATGCGCGCGCATCGGTCGCTGTGACGTCATTAAAATTCTTCGTGATTTTCACCAAATTTACAACTCGACTCTGACTAAACAATAATTACAAATTCTAAAATTATTTTTGAAATCTTCAATGTTTACCTTTCTCTGTTAAATGAATCGAAAACCAACTCTCTGTGTTATTTGGTTGTGGAGCTATAAGCGTTTAACTTTATCACGAAATTCGAAGCAATTAAACAACTCTCGAGTAATATGTCGCGTAAACATAAGATCGATGAATGAATTGTCAAATGTAATTGGATAGTCTGCGTGAGCGAGCATCGGTCTCTGTGACGTCATCAAAATCTTTAGTGATTTTCACCAATTTTGAAGCTCGACTGTGACTAAACCGTAATACAAATTCTAAATTTTATTTTGAAATCTTCAATGTCAACCTTTCTCTGTTAAATGAAACTAACACTAACTCTCTACGTTATTTGGTTGCGAAGCTATAAGCGTTTAAAAATACCACGAAAAGCATCATAATTTTTTTCCTTTCCGAACACACCATTAGACAACAATGGAAAACGTAAGTCTACATCAAAAAATATAATTTTTATTTCATTCATTTGAGCGGTTGTCATACCTAATATGAGGAGTAATATAACCGCGCTTAACAAAGGGTTAATCATCGTATCAACATCGTTTCAGGAAGATCTGACAACTTAATATTGTCCTTAACTTTCACTCAGCAATTTACATTTGTTTCCTGCAATGGAGGAGGGGTGAAGAACAGAAGATTGTCTTAGCCGCGTTCATACGGCCTGTCTTTCCACGAGTTCCCTCCTCCGTTCGTGTTATTTCCCATCGTTGGAACAGGAAGAATCGATGTGGTTCGTGGGCCTGTAAGTGCATCTGTTGTTTCCCGCGTTATTTCCCATCATCGGAACAGGAAGAATCGATGTGGTTCGTGGGCTGTAAGTGCATCTGTTATTTCCCGCGTTATGGCATTAAATATCTCGCACATCAAAGGAAGGGTGATTAAGCAGACGGCGTCAGTGTATCCGTTCACTCGAGCGCTGTCGAGATATTTGCCAAAACGGCGCGAATGTTCGAATTCCACCGACCACAATCTACAAGTACGAACCTCGAGCGACTCGAGGTTTGGCCAAGCCACACGTCGTCAGAACAAGGATTTAGAGTAATGGATCCAAAAATTGCTTTCTTCTATAAATAAAACATGCAATTTTATCTGAAAGTGTTATTCAAGTTAACACAACACTACGTTAAAAGTCCGAATATATCTAAAAATTAGCTCTGAAAACGTGCATCTTATTTTTAATATTATGTATTTCTAGTGGAGTATGTACTATTACGATGTGTTTTTCAAGATTTGTGTACTCTTTTTTAATATTATTTGCTTTAAACTTTAAAATTTTGTTCTTACACTTTTTCGAATTTATATTTTACATTTATTTCTTTTGTTGGTCTTTCTAGTGACAAATTATCTAGATAGTATTTTATAGAAATTATTTGAAAATCAATTAAAATTTCAGCATGTTATTTTGCTAATTGCTTGACAGTTTACCTCATTATCAGTCCCTCTGGGAATTACCATTTTAATTCTTTTTTTTTTCGACCCACCAGATAGAATTAAACTTCCTGCGGCGCGCCCTCTACATCAACATGAAAGGTCACGAGTATTTTCTAGATACGCTATTGTAAAATATCAATTTTTAAAGGAGATTAATAAAATTAGTTTGTAATTGGATAATGGTTAATAAATACAATTATTTTATACATTTTTTTTCAGAAAGGAATGGAAACAATTTAAACATAAAACACAAAAAAATATAAAATGACTAAAGAATTAGCTGAATGACATGAAAACAAAATAAATAAAATTGCCAATTTTTTAACTGAAATATTTATATTTGTAATGTAAAACTGTAAAGACATTATGGAAGTAAAAAAGCATTTGAAATTTAGATATAAAAAGCAATAAGTCTGTTTTATGTTCATTTTACTGGCTTAAGCCTAAACTGAAACGCGTATCTCTGAAATACAAATATGAGATTCGCAGAGACCGACAAACGAATCGAATTCTGAACTATGACTAACAGTTCGTCGAAAGGAGCCGGAAAAATATCCAAGGTCATGCCTTCGTAGCCCTCTCTGGTAAAAAGATATAAAACGAAATTCTTCTCTAGTGTATCTCTCACATACGCGTGTCCGCTGGAAGGTTAAATTGTTCATTGACTAACTGTTAGATGAAAGAACTAATAACATGGAACGAATGATCACGTCCAATGTCCTCTAGACATTTTGATTAATCAGAACGCCAACATATGTCCGGAATAGACATTAGGCAGCATAGGAAGCTTTCAATTTATTAATGAGCAGTATAAATTGAGACTCTAGTCTGTGTATGGGAAGAGTGAATTTACGGGCATATCATTCGTACTGATAATAATCATTGATATTAAAGAGGATGCCGATGAGCGAAATTGTTTTTCTAAAATTAACATTTAAAAATTTAAAGGAAACCTGCAAGACCAACTAAGCCTTCGCAGACAGGTGACTTTTTAGAGCGCTCAAATAAAGTTGGCGCATTTTATGTGGCATTCCGTTTTTCCATCCTACCATTATTTAATTATACACAACTTTATTTTTTATGATATAATTAGATTAGAGGTTGAATGGATGGCTGATGAAAACATTTGTGTTCGAGTTTGTTGTTTGTGGTCTGGATTGTCCTCTACGTCAGTCTGAGAATCAGAGTTTGGTCGCTGCACTCAGTCATTTCTCCATCGAGATTTAATACATCAGATTCGTCTTCAGTTTACTTAATTCTTCCAAAACAGATTAATATTGGTCTGTAGGGATATTTCCCGGCAATTCGGGATAGCCAGGCTGGGTTATGGAGGGCATTTATGGAGGCATTATATTAACAGGTTCTCGTTATATAGGTTTCATAAAATTTTTAACACGTTCTCTGATGAACCTGACATTTTTAATATGTTTCTTGGTGCTTTTAAATCGAAATGTTTGCATATTTTAAATACATGATGTGTTTTATTTTGCCTTTCTACAACATTTTAGATTTTTATGTTATTTGATTTTCCGTGTTCTTATGTATTCGACCAGTTTTTTAATGTTTTTTCATAGGTTTCAATTTTTGTACTCTGTTTTTGGCGCCGTGTTTGATTTATTTTTTATCTTAAGTGTTGCAATTAGTTTTTTTTAACTTTTAAACTCCTGGTGTGTTTTTATTAGACTCGGTGCTTGCATGTTTTGACTTTTTGACCCTTGCCTTTTGGAAATGAACTTTAACTTTTTTTTAAAAAAATGACTTTTGGTGTCATGGTGTGTTTTAAAGTTTTTGTGATTATGTGTTTTCGTTTTTAATTATATATATGTTTACATAAGTTTTATGATTTTATGTATTCTCTGTGTTCTACTTTTTGCTTCTTAAGGCATTTTTTCTTATTATTATTTACTCGTTGTGACTTTAGTTCTTTATGTGTTTGTTAGCACTCTGTAAATGGAGTTTTCTCTGTAGTGTGCTTTTCTTTAAATAAATAAAATTTCAAGCACATTCAAGGGCCATACGACCAAACTGACTGCTTCATTGTCAGTGGTAACCATCGTAGTTACAATTGACAAAATTTAACAAAAATTAAATTAAATATTAATAGAAATTAAATAAAAATTAATTGAAACTCTTTTGCATTACACAGAAAGGCGCATATGCAGCTACTTCTAACAAAATACAAAAACAAATAATAGAAAAACAAAAATATATAAAAGAAATAGAAAAAGTAAACAATAATAATAATGATAACAATACATCTTTATGCGCGCTCAACGCAGCGGCATCAAGTGATTTCATCATCAAATTTTTCCAAAAATTAATCAACAAAAAACTATAGTATTAAACAACAGAAATTCTCAAATAATTAAAACACAAGAAAAATTAGAAAGTGAGAAATATAATCAAAATGAAAAAAAATGGAAAAGAATTAGAATGGCGATACTTCTTCGGAGACCACACGCCATTGTAGTTCTAGCTATCGTAGTAAGCAGGAGGAATGCTAAAACGAGGTTAGTGGGATGGCGAGCTTCCTATCTTCGATAGCTTTTATTCACCTTAGGGTACATACCCACTGGCGCACTCTATAAGCCGTAAATGTTTGCAAAGGGTTAAATTCTGTCATAAAATAAAATTTAGTATGATAAGTAAATTAATTGTCCTTAAATATTTCTAATAAAAATTTAGATATGCTCGTTTTCTGGCTATGCTGAATTTAGAAGATAATGAATTTGTTTTTCTTTGTTTCACATTTCCTACATTTTTCTGGAATCAATATTTTTAATTTCCTATGTAAAAGATTTTATCTGAAATGCAAAAATCTTGGAGGCATTTTACTGGATATCTATTCATTTTTAGAAACTAAAAAATATTTATTTAAGCTGGAGCGATTCTTAATTTTTAAAACCATTAAAGTCATTAATAAACTTAGTGCATGTTGAAGCTACTCAATTAATTTGATTTCTTAAATTCTACCATTTTAAACTTTTTATAGCCACTAACTCTATTACGTCTTTTTTTTTGCATTCAAATTTTCTAAAATATATTTCTAAAGTTGATTTACGTCCTATTTCTGATCAAAGAAAATCCCATTTCATTCGCTGAAATTGTAACTAATGTTTAAATCCAATCCATTTTTTTAAAGAAATTCATTATCGCATTATAAATCTTTATTGTGATGATTAGCAAAATAACCCATTGATGAACACTAAATATAGTGAAAATACATTTCATATTTATAATTTTTTTTAAATTTTCAAGCATGATTGCTCTCACTAATTTCTCAATAAAAATAAGAAAATTAGAGTAATACGTTTTTATTAATGACAAAAGAACACATGAAGAATTCACTTTTGTTTAATATTGAATTGTACATATTTTAACTTGGATTTCCATTTATAAAAAAATTCTTTCATTTATTGAAGTATTAAAAACACGTAAACTTTATTTTTTTACCTGGTTTATATTATTAAATGGTTTAAAAAAAGTGTCTTTGATCGAATTTATTTCATGAAAATAACTAATTGTATCTTTGATTATTCCATTTGTATTTTCACTTTTTTAATTTTCTTAAGAAAATTAAAAAAAAAAAACATTTTGTAATTACTTCCTGCAGCAGAATTATTGCATTTATTAAATTTCTTTCCTTGCTCATTTTTTTCCATTTCGTCATCTATCTTATAATTTGAAAACAAAAATTACTCACATAAAGAAATATCGGAAAAAATGCGATACAAGTTTTGCTTTATAATTGAATCTTAATTAGATGCAATGCAATTTAATTCCAGACAAAGTTGTAGCAATTAAATGTTTCATCGCTTGCCGCTTTTGTTTCTACATCAGGGAATCGATAGCTTTTTTTCAGCAAAAAGTACCTCTTTTAAGCGATCATTATTCTTTTTAAAGGGAATTGGAGATTCTAGAAATGATTAAATATCATAAAGAATCGTCAGGAGACGAAATTGGTTTTCTGAAAAAGAAGAAAAAAATTCATTTTTATCGGATCAGACAGGATTCCAGAAGCATTAATATAACAGCATCAAATCAAATAACATCAATTCATATTTCTTAGGAAATGGAAAAACCATAAGTGCGTGAATTTGGAGAAAGTAATCCACTTTAAAATGAATTCAGTTTCAATTTACGTTCGGATTTCAGTTGTACTGGCAGTGTTTGTTTGCAACTTAAGCAAATTTTAATAACCAGACATTAAAGAAACAGTGGATATTTTTTCAATATCTTTTTAATAATTTCATAAACGTCAATATCATTTGGTTGATATTTTTGTAATTTTGATTGAAAACTTATTCTATATAATTCGGTGAAAAAATTGAATTAAAACCACTAAGTTTTTCTTTTATGGAAAGTCTCAGTAACCCTTGACGCAGTTTCAAAATATGACTTCAATTCAGCAATTCAAATGAATTATGTTTAGTAAAACCATAACGTATTACGGAACCAACGTATTAACCAAATACGAAAATTATTCATATTTGTTGCAATAAAAAATAAAAATACAGGTTAACTGTGAATATTTATAATCTTATTTGCAAATTTAATAGTAATTATATCAGACATTTGTTAATTTAAGAAGATTTCATTGGCTTAAGGTTTTGACTTTGAAATGTTAGAAAGAGTGCATAGATCATTGAGTTCCAGCTGTAAATCTGCAAAGCATTCGAACACTTTTCATCCTTTATTGTTCAAATTAAAATTAAAACTTTCCTTTGTGTACTAATTCTGACGGAAAATTATTGACAGTAAAAAGCATTAAAATTCAGTCCTTCTATATTTGTTTTTTTAAAATCCATATATTCAGTCATAAACTTTTTACAATAACTTTCTTTTTATTGCTGTCGACTTTTAAGAAGAATTTACATAAAAACCCTTATTGAAATTTTTTCCAAATATGGGCATTCTGACGGAAACTAACGGGGGGAGGGTTATGCTAATCTTTAGCTCTTTTAATACTGAAGCTGCCAAAACGTCTGTCGAAGCAATCGCCAGAAACACCCGAATACCCCTGTGAAATTTCCACCACTGATTGATAGAATAACCGAGACATATGCGTTATTCATTAGAAAGGCACGCCCTGAAGAAAGGAAGAGCTAACCAATTTCCTTGTACAAGTCTCCCTATTAGCTATCGACTAACGGAGTCGATTTTCGTATATAAATCGCTGAAAAAAACGAAGTGTCTTTGCAGTTTTGTTGGGGGTAAAGAATTTTTCTGATCTTCTAAAGAGGGCCTCAATCGTTTGAGAATTCTGAGGTCTCAGGGCATCGACGATCTTAGGAATCAGAAAGTTAAAAGTACAGTTTCCCTGAAGAAGCTAATGAAACATTACAGGCAACCTGTTAAAAAATTAGACGGGAGGCTGTCTCTGCGGAACGACCGCTGGGATTGAGGGGCGTGAACTTACTTACCTTACTCAACTGTGACTTTCTGTGACTAATGTAGCTCTATGTGACTAAAGTTGCTCTATGTGACTAAAGTAGGTCTATGTGACTAAAGTAGGTCTATGTGACTAAGTATCTCTATGTGACTAAAGTAGCTCTATGTGACTAAAGTAGCTCTATGTGACTGAAGTAAGTCTATGTGACTGAAGTAGCTCTATGCGACTAAAGTAGCTCTATGTGACTCTTTGATTATGTGACTGAAGTAACTCTTTGTGACTCTGTGATTATGTGACTGAAGTAACTCTTTGTGACTCTGTGATTATGTGACTGAAGTTACTCTTTGTGACTCTGTGATTATGTGATTGAAGTAATTGTTTGTGACTCTGTGATTATGTGACTGAAGTAACTTTGTGACTCTGTGATTATGTGACTGACGTAACTCTTTGTGACTCTGAGAATATGCGACTGGATTTGCTCCTTATAACTCTCAATTTATGTGACTGATTCGGGATTTTGGTTGAGTTTTTTCCGCGAAAAAAATTCTTGTTTCCAAATGCAATATATTCATTCATGTTATTAATATTGGATACAATTTCTTTTAGTAACAATCTTATGTAAAATCGGACGATGGTACGGGAAATATCAAACATAATTCAAAAATGCTGGAATAATATTTCGCGTGAACGTAAGATCTATGAATGAATTGCCTAATGTACTTGGATAGTTTAACCATTATTGAGATTAAAATGATGTTGAAGAAAATATCTGAGAATGCTGTAGACGTTGCAGATGTTGCGAATTCTGGCGATGTAGAGAAATCTATCGATGTTGGGGCTCCCTGTTTCACTACTGATGTAGAGGCTCCTTCGTTTATTTGGAAATAATTTGTGATGAAATTCTTCTTTTGTTTATTCTTCTCATAATATCGTTTTGCTCATTCTTCCTTCTCGTTCTTCTCTTTCTCACTTATTTGACGTTGAGCAGCAGCTCGATTTCGTCTCCTTTTCAACAGATCACTTCGCTGACTCATTTTGGAAGTTTCTAGAAATATCTACAAGACAAAATTTGGAAAATCCTCACAACCGACTGCAGCAGGCGACTGAGGCCGCCAGACAGTTAGGTATGAGAAAGCGTGGGAAGCTAGGTTGGTCGTACCCGCGCATCGGTCGCTGTGACATCATCAAAATTCTTCGTGATTTTCACCAACTTTGCAACTCGACTGGTAATCAACCGTAATTTCAAATTCTAAAATTATTTTTGAAATCTTCAATGTCCACCTTTCTCTGTTAAATGAAACTAAAACCAACTCTCTACGTTATTTGGTTGCGGAGCTATAGGCGTTTAACTTTACCACGAAATTCGACGTAGTTCAACAATTCTTGAGTAATACGTCGCGAGAACGTAAGATCGATGAATGAGTTACCAAATGTACTTGGATATTCTGCGCGCGCGAGCATCGGTCTCTGTGACGTCTTCAAAATTTTTAGTGATTTTCACCAATTTTGAAGCTCGACTGTGACTAAACCGTAATTCAAATTCTAAAATTATTTTTGAAATCTTCAATGTCTACCTTTCTCTTTTAAATGAAACTAAAACCAACTCTCTATGTTATTTGGTTGCGGAGTTACAAGCGTTTAACTTTACCACGAAAAGTGTCAAAATTTTTTCCTTTCCCTACAGCTTATTAGAGCACTATAGAGGACGTAAGCTTACGTAAAAAAATATGTTTAACCTTAGTATCAAGAAACAATTGTTAAAAATTTAGCTTCCTAGATTTCTTTGAAAACTTAAATTAGTACAACAATCCCAGGAAAAAGAAAACAATACGAATGGTCATGAATAACCCGTTAAAAAATATGTTTAACCTTATTATCAACAATCATTTGTGAAAAGAATCTAGTTCTTTATGGAAACATCTGTTTCCTGCTTTGAGATGTTGAAACAATTATGCGAAATCCTTACATCATTATAAATATGTTACATTGCATTGCATTACACCACCTGCAACCCGTTTTCTAGAGTCGTATTGATCGCTTCCGGTTTGAATCGGCGAAGGTCGGTTTTATTGTTTCAAGGAAAATACGTAGATTATTTTCGGATTCCGAAAACTTTCGAGCTTTTGCGCATGCGCCAGGTGGAGTTGATTTTACCAAAATAGGGGTGAAGTGAGAAATGTGGGGGGATATATTTACATTTTACTTATCGTGACCTAACAAAATACTCAGTAAATAAACCCATCTTACTCATTGCTTCTCACCCCTTTCCGGAATGCAAATTTACAAACCCTACCCTGATAGAACTGAGGCAGGAAATCAGTCAATATCATTGGCTCCGAGGAGCAGTTACTTCGTTTTCAGCTCTCCCACGTAGCGTACGGCAATCATAACAAAACAAGAGTCGTCCTACTTTGCTTCTCCGTTTTTCCACAGTTGAGCACAGAAAGCATTCTTCCGTGGGTTGTAATATTTTTAAAAATGAAATTATTTTTTAAAAATATCATAAAAAATGAAACATCCCACACTGTAAGAAATTATACTAATGAAAATTACACGCGCGAGAGCAAAGAACGACGCCATCGGCTCTCGGCGAAGCGAGCCAATCATATTGTCCGATTTCCTGCCTCAGTTCTATCAGGGTAGGGTTTGTAAATATGCTTAAGGAATAAAATCGTCAAAAAGTGCTAGTCTTGGGATTTTCAAATGATTAGTAACGGAAAAATCTAATTACGAAACTTACAAACAAATGACAAGTATAAACACATAAAGGTACAGACAAGGAAACCAAAAGCAGTTACAAAACATTATATTAAAATTAAAATAAGAGAAATACAAAAAATAGAAATGTTTCAAGTTGCCATATTTGTATGTGATTTTCATTCAAAAATATCCATGTTCAGTTGTATACCTCTGCTAGAAAATTGTGTTATCACACTAACGCATTCTATGTAGAAGTCTGCGGGTATGTAATAAAAATTTGAATTGGAAACAAGCAGGGTAATTTTAATCACTGAACTCATTTTCAGATTTCGTGTCTGTAAGGATGGAATTTTATATTCTACTCTTCACTCACCTCCTGAACTGCCGGAATTTTGATATTCAGTTCGGCTGCACTTTCTCTATGGCAATACAATATTTGAATATTTTCAGAAATGTATTATCGATTAATCACTTAATCCTATTTAGCTTTAATTCGATTGGAGAGGCACCTTCGATTGGTATTTTTGAGAAAAAATTTTTACAAGTCTCTATGATAATGCAAATTATTAAAGAACAAGAAGTAGAAAATAATAAAAATAAAAAAGTTTTTATTATACACACTTTTATTAGTGCAATAAAACGCAGAAAATTTTATTTAAAATCTGGATGTCGAATTTAAAATCGTATATGCTGTAGTCTTGAATGCAATACGAATATAAATTAAGCCAAAATAAATACGAAAAGAAAATTATTAAACATTCATTAAAATTTAAAACACGGTTAGGTTAGGTTAGGTTAGGTTATATTAACGTCCCGTTTTGAAGCAACACGAGGGCTATTTAGGGACGGACCTCGTAATTTTGAACCGCGGTCAGATGACGAGGACGACACCTGAGCTGGCACCCCCCTCTCCAAACTTCCGCGCCACACCAACGGGAGGACGTTTGGCCACTACGTATGATTTAGCGTGCAACAGGCCCCATACACGGCGGATCTTCAGTGGAATCGGGTTTCGAACCTGCGACCCTCCGGTCCCTAGGTCGAGACCTTACCACTAGGCCACCGCGGCCCAAAATTTAAAACACATCATGAAATCAAGCAAATTATAAATCATTACGAATATTTCTATGGACTCATCTCTCTGCCAAAACCCATTTAATGCTTTTTATTAACTAAAAGCTAACTTCTTAAAACTGCTTTTCGTACTTTTATTATTTCATAACTTCTTTTACAACTGTTAGTTTCAACGAATAGTAAATTTTCATTTTTGGAATCTAATGGGAATGTATATCGGTAATGCAAACACATAGATATTTCTCAATATCACTCTCAGGTTTAAACTGTCATATATAGAGATGGTATTCCCCACTGCGAATATAATCTCTTTGTACGTACCCTCTTCCGAAATCTCATTCCTACAAGAACGTGGCTGTTTGCAGAAGTCGTCAAATTGCAATCCCATGGAATCTTCCCGCTTGTGTACAATACTTCGAACTCAATAGGATAGCTATGGCAGATATAAATCCCTAAAGGGAATTTCTGTTGACAGAAATCTTAATATGCTGTGAAAGACTTCTGATGGTATCAGGAAATGATTTTGCTAGAATTAAGTAAGTTAGATCAGGTTTTGGCGACCTGCGGCAGTGGGACTGGTTAAGCAGACAATGCATATAGCATTACAGTTAGAAATCACTAAGTTATTTCAAAACTCGCGTGTACAATGAAATACAGTGGAATCTCCCAATAACGAAATCGCTTGGTTCCGGTTGAAAAATTCGCTGTAGAGAAAATTTCTTTATATGGAGATTAGAGATTTTTGCAGTTATTTAAGTAAATGTTACAAACCTTTTAGTATGTGCAATAAGTTTAAAAATATTTAATTATGGCTTTCAATTAAAAATGAAGCAATATTTATTATAAATTTGTTAAAATTATACTAGTTTTTGTTGTATAAATAAAATGCTTAAAAGTGAAGATAAAACACTCGCAAGCTGTGCTAAATTTTATGCTATGTGCTAAATTAATTTAAACTGATTTAGGATTTGGAAAATTGGAAATTGTCGGAAACATTGTTTAGTCAATTCATTAAATTTTAGCCAATCTCAAAAATTAAAATTCATGAAAAAAATCAAAAACTTGACTGAATTTTTACCGGCCAAATAAACATTTAGAAAAAAATAAAAATGGCTTCGACTAAAATATTTTACCTCAAACAATTTTAAAATATGGTAAAACCCACCGAATCTAACACAGTAGATTTACTACTTTCTGAGTTTGCTGCTTATATTGTTGATAAGTTACTTTATTTTATATTCTTTTTATTTAATAAAAAATTCTTTTCTTATAAATTAGGTATTAAAAATACTAGTTGAAATTCAATTAATCGCAAAGACTTTAATCTCGAATCAACTATCGTGAGATATAATGAATGGTGTATCAGTTTTGTTAGTTAAATATATTTACTGAATTCCATCTATGATATACTCTTATATATAAATCACTTACAGTACTCTCAATTTTCTAGTTTATCTTTTTTCGTGCAAAGGAAATATAGACGTTCGCAATTCTATTTTATTTCTTACAAACATTTGCGCTTTCCTCAAAAATAAATTCCCTTAAAATTGTTTATATTTCTCCCCTAGTCTAAGAAAGAAGCGTGTGTTTTTCATACAGAAACATATGTCTCTCTATGTGAAAGAAGTCTGTTAACCTGTTGCATTGTCATTACAAAATGTACCATCAAATCAATCACCGAATGTCACTATAATTAGCGTTAAAATGACCAAGGAAAGAAAACGTTACATCTGGCCATTACAGTCTATTTCAGAATCATTTATCTAGTAAGGAGTGGTAAAATTACTGGAACATGTGTCAGAGAGATTTTGCTATAGAATTGGGAGCCTTGCTTTGTAAAGGAGCCTATTTTCTCTTGTTCAGTGTGGATTGAACAGGACACAACTGAATTCCGAAGGGGATGTTCTAAATATTCCCTTTTTATTCTTAGTCATTTCTGAAGGTTACCAGTTTAGGATGCAACAGGTTAATTTATCCCTCTTAAAAGGGATACCATTTTTGTGAAAAAGAATTGTGAAGAATTATAATCCAAAAGTTTATCGAATAGCTAGTAAAAGGAATATAAATAGCCATGACAAATTTCATTTCCTGACTACGGTGCTCCACATTATTTTATAATTAAATAAATTGCTTGAATATATTGAGCAAAATGACATTAAAAACAAAAATATTATAAACCCCTACTATCGGGGTAACAGTTGAAAAAATCCCATTATAGACTATGGGACGAATTCATAAAAGATGCTTGAAACGAGATTTCGTTTGCCATCTATTGAAACTACAAAAATTTGTTATTAAAGCATTCTAATTACCATATTTTATCGAAATTGACGATGTTCCCACGTTTAAATGTGCATATTATTTATAAAATAACAACTAAATTGAGAACTATTTTTTTCCCCTGTTTGCAGCCATTCGTAAAATCGCTACGAGATGGCGCAGTCAGAATTCAGTAAAGATTTTAAAAACAGTCTTTTAATCACATTAAGTTATTTTTTTATTTCACCTAATATCATAAAAAGTATTAATACGATGTTAAACATCGTTCATATTCTTTTTTTTTTAATTTTATTTTCGTCATATTTAAAAATGCATTGTAACCTTCCGCCATTTGTTTACATCTGCGTTGAGACGAATTCAAATCGTTCAATATTTCGTTCATCTGAAAATTGCATTTTTAACTTTAATTATTGCAATTGTTTGCATACAAAAAAATAAAAACTTTATTATAGAATTGAGAACAATAAATAAATTATAATTTCATAATACAAGCATTTAAAAATAAATTTTACACTCGAGGTTGAAAAAAATTACTGAAAAATTGTAACAAATTTTAGATAATTTTGGAGCTAAATATTATTTAAAATGGTACAAAATATGAAAGATTAAATTTGTAAGGAGTATTTATGATATTTAATACATGAAATATTCTTGTAGATGTAAAATTATGTTCAATCAAGACAGGTTGATCAGGGGTTAAATGACATAAGACAAGTTCTGAGAGATTCTTTTGCTTGGGCTTCTCACAAACACAATTTGCGGAAAATCTCTTTGTAGCCATCTTTTTAGTTGACGATTAGAAACTTTGAATGTTTGTGTGGGATTTAGATTATGTAAATTTGCATTGAATATTTCAGATAGTTTTTCCATTGAGAAAATTTCAGAGTTTTTTACTATTTTCTTATCCACTATGTCACAAAACACAGAATAAGATGCAGAACATGGGAGTTTTGGTCGAGTACATTCAGATTTTTCTTTTGTATATGGTATTTCACTTCTTTGGCGATACAATCAATGCCCTGTATTTTGCACAGTAGTTTTTCATCTCCTTTTTTAATGACACTATCTAATAATGCCTTACTTGCTGTGAAAGTCTGGCATAATGTAAGCTTTTCTTTTTTTCTTTTTGAAAAATTCCTTTCAAAAATGAACTTTTCTCTAGAGCAAATGACACAGATAAGAGGGAGGATACCTATACGATCGCACGATATTGCTTTTGATCGTTTTGGACGAATTACGGTTGTATTGACATCAACCGGATTAATATCTTCCATTCTTTTTCTAGCTCTTTGAATTTTTGTTTTGTCCGTAAATCGTGTGCAGCATTTCCTGTGATATGCATAGTTATTGTCAATGCATTTTTCTAAGCTACCATCATCTCCGAAACCATTTGAAATACTCAAATAATCAGCTATTTCTTTTTCTTTTCCATCAAGAAACAACCATTCTTGCATGCACTGCCTTATTTTTTCAAAACTTTTAGTTGATAAGGATACTAAATTGCCATTTAAACCGTCAATGAGGTGGATGCAACAAACTTGAGCGGCACTAGCACTCATGTCAAATGAGCGTTATTATGCTCGAAAATTACTATATAAAAATTGCTTGTCTATATTAAATGCTTTAAGATGAATAATCCTGGTTTTTCTTCATACTACGCATTCATATAAAGATAAATTAAAAAAAGTAATTTTAAAAGGAATCAACTCCGCGAACTGCTGTCATTTGTAACAAGCGAGGATATCAAACGTTTAAAAGGTAAACAAACAAATAGCGGAAGAATACAAGCTTCATTCATAAGCGAACTAAATGAACCCAAATCACAAGTATTAACTATATGGACATCATATTAATATTTTTAATGATATAAAATAAAATAAAAAGTAGAATATTGTGATTAAAAAACTGTTTGTTGAATTTTGAACTGAATTTTGACAGCGCCATCTAGTAGCGGTTCTACGAATGGCTGCAAACAGGAATAAAAATATAGTTCTCTATATAATTGTTATTTTATAAATAATGTGCACATTTAAGTGTGGGAACATTGAGATTTAAGACGAAATTAAGTAATTAGAATAATTTAATAAAAAAATTATGTAGTGTCGAAACGTGGCAAACGGACTTGAACGATATTGATGTTCGTCCCACAGACTATTATGTTCTCCATCGAGGACTGTATCATTCAATTAGCGTCTACCCCTGGGTCACGCTCCAGTGCGCTTTCGACCACCAACTGCGAGGAGAAAAGGGGAGAAGGCGGACGAGTCCATTTCACGAATCCATATGTCAACAGAACCTCCGTATACAAAGGTAGTGAGATTTTGAGGGCCGCTAGGAGTCAGAGGGTTAACGCTTCTCCGGGGAAATCTCCAGAAAAGGGCTTAATCATCATTTTTATGGAGATCTAAATGCTACTCGGTACGGAAGTTTTATCTCAGACAATGAATTTGAGAGGCGTGGGAAAAACTAAAGGCTGTCCCGTCCACCTACCTTAGAGTAGTATCCATAAATTATGCGTCATAAAAAATAATTATTACACATATATATGCATCCACAATAAAAAGAAATATGAAGCATATCTTTAAAAATTCGACCTTGTTGGTAGTTAATTTCTGAAATTTATTTCAAATAAACAGAAAGCAAGTTTGTCTAGTTAAAGTCGGAATGTAGAATTTTCACAAATAAACTGAGACGGGAGGAACAAGAGTGGATCAACTCACGATTTTCGATAAACTGAGCTAGGTATCATATTTTATAAATATTTAAAGTGGACCAGTTTAAAAGTCCTGCTATCTAGTACATGGCTAGTACAATTATTTTTATTCACTCCTGTTTCCATGGAAACGTATTTCCCATTTCAGTATGATGCATTGATCAGCTTAAAAAAAAATTGCGGATTGGTAAGCTTTTATCCTCAACGCCTCAATTATAACTTGTAAAACACTTCGACTTATTGGAGTAAACTTCCAATTAATGAAATATGGCCGTAAACTCTGGTAGACAGGTACTTTGATTATGAAGTTGGTTACCATATTACACATATCGGTCAGATATTTGGACATATAATTAAGTAGTGACAATCAAAACCAGTGAAATAATATTATTTTCTGTGAATTATCGAATAGTAGACGAATAATAACATATCACAATGATACCTACATTTGCTCCAACACTTTCCGAAAAATTTTGAACTTATAATAAGCTTTGTATATATATGGTCAAAAGGTCAAGAGTTTGACCTTTTGTTACAGTCACGATTTTTCCCCCCACAAATGGAAAACTATAATTATCCGAAGCCTTGTAACTACCATTTATTGAATGGAATACACCATATCCGTAGGAAAGTTTCTTTTTCAGAACGGAGAATTACATGAAACTAGGTTTTATTCTTACTGGAAAAAAATCGGCTCGTTTTTTGCCTATCTGAAAAACCATTAATTATTGCTAAACCGTTCTTTTGCAAATTTTTTTGCAATTGTAATTACCCATCTCTGAAAGAATGTTTCGTGTGTCTGTGTATAGAAAAAAAAAACATATAACCATATACACGATTCAATTTTTTCCCCAAATATAGTTCAGGGGAGAGTGGATGAAACCAGGTACTCTTGATTTTAACGCAATTAGTTACTCTTTCTAACAGATAGATACTGAATTGCACTCCACTAGTGAAGAAGAAATAATGGTCATAGTGATGCGTTGTTGCTGCTGAGTTCACTGCTTCTGTGAAAGTTTATTATTTTTAAGGCTTCAACTGTCTAATGTTCTTTTGTTTTTTAAAATATCCTTACTTAATAATAATTACATTTATTAAACTATATTTAGTCCAGCTTATTATATGTTTTCTAGGGATTCATACCCTGTCAAACAATAAGGATTTAGTCCAATATTTTGTGTGGTTATATTTCGTTTTTCATAACGTCCAACCTCGAGGTAAACCCGGGTACTCCAAGTGACGTAAGAGCGCGTTAGTTACTATTGATGATTCCTCCGTTGAAGATGATAAAGACACATCAGATGTTGATTCCTCATATTTTGGTGATGCAGTTTCTAATTTAAATAAATGAGAAGGGCTAGTCCAATGTAGAAGCTGTCTTATCTAGGCCCACGAAAGCTGCAGAGGCGCGGAGGAAGGCGACAACTGGCTTCACTTGTGAATTTTATAACTAATAC
>BGPR01000582.1:320621-331723 GCA_013235015.1 Araneus ventricosus
AAGTTACGTATTGCCTAACAATCCCAGGAAAAAGAAACAATACGAATGGTCATGAATAACCCGTTAAAAAATATGTTTAACCTATTATCAACTATCAGAAAAGAATCTAGTTCTTATGGAAACATTCGTTTCAATGATGTTGAAACAATTATGCGAAATCCTACATCATTATAAATATGTTACATTGTATCAGCTACACCACCTGCAACCTGTTTTCTAGAGTCGTATTGATCGCTTCCGGTTTGAATCGGCGAAGGTCGGTTTTATTGTTCTTTGTAAATACGTAGATTATTTTTGATTCCGAAACTTTCGAGCTTTGTGCATGCGCAAGGTGGAGTTGATTTACAAAATAGGGGTGAAATGAGAAATGTGGGGGATGGCATTTACATTTTAATTCGGTTTGTATAGGCGAAGGTTTGTTTTATTGTCGAAAATACGTAGATTATTTTCGGATTCCGAAAACTTTCGGAGCTTTCTTTTGCGCATGCGCCAGGTGGAGTTGATTTTACCAAAATAGGGGTATGGAGAAATGGGGATATATTTACATTTTACTCTATCGTGACCTAACAAAATACCTCAGTAAATAAACCCATCTTACTCATTGCTTCTCACCCCCCCTTTCCGAATGCAAATTTACAAACCCTACCCTGATAGAACTGAGGCAGTGAAATCAGTCAATATCATTGGCTCCTGAGGAGCATTTGTTTTCATGCCTCCCACGTAGCGCAATGGCAATCATAACAAAAAACAAGAGTCGTCCCATTTGCTTTCCGTTTTTCCACAGTTGAGCACAGAAAGCATTCTTCAGGGTTGTATATTTTAAATGAAATTAATTTTTAAAAAATATCGAAAAAAAATGAAACATCCCACACTGTAAGAAATTATACTAATGAAAATTACACGCGCGAGAGCAAAGAACGACGTTATCGGCTCTCGGCGAAGGAGCCAATCATATATCCGATTTCACCTCAGTTCTATCAGGTAGGGTTTGTAAATATGCTTAAGGAATAAAATCGTCAAAAGTGCTAGTCTTGGGATTTCAAATGATTAGTAACGAAAAATCTAATTACGAAACTTACAAACAAAATGACAAGTATATAAAACAATACATAAAGGTACAGACAAGGAAACCAGTGCCAAAGCCAAAACATTATATTAAATTAAAATAAGAGAAATACAAAAAATAGAAATGTTTCAAGTTGCCACATTTGTATGTGATTTTATTCAAAAAAATATCCATGTTCAGCTTGTATACTTGCTAGAAAATTGTGTTATCACACTAACGCATTCTATGTAGAAGTCTGCGGTATGTATTAAAAATTTGAATTGAAACAAGCAGGGTAATTTTAATCACTGAAATCTATTTTCAGATTTCGCGTCTGTAAGGGATGGAATTTATATTCACTCTTTCACTCACCGTTGAATTTTGATATTCAGTCTGGCTGCACTTTCTATGGCAATACAATATTTGAATATTTTCAGAAATGCATCGATTAATCACTTAATCCCATTTTAGCTTTAATCTTTCCGAGAGGCACCTTCGATTGGTATTTTGAGAAAAAAATTTTACAAGTCTCTATGATAATGCAAATTATTAAAGAACAAGAAGTAGAAAAATAATAAAAAATAAAAAAAGTTTTTATTATTATACACACTTTTATTAGTGCACAAAACGCAGAAAATTTAAAATTGGATACCGAATTTAAAATCGTATATGCTGTAGTCTTTGAATGCAATACGAACATAAATTGCCAAAATAAATACGAAAAAGAAAATTATTAAACATCTACGTACCCTTAAAACACATCATGAAATCAAGCAAATTATAAATCATTACGAATATTTCTATGGACTCCATATCTCCGCTAAACCCATTTATCAAGCTTTTATTAACTAAAAGTTAACTTAAACTGCTTTTTTCGTACTTTATTATTTCATAACTTCTTTTACAACTGTTAGTTTAAACAGTAAATTTTCATTTTGGAATCTAATGGAATGTATATCGGTAATGCAAACACATAGATATTTCTCATCACTCAGGTTTAAACTGTCATATAGATAGAGATGGTATTCCCACTGCGAATATATCACTTTGTACGTACCCTTCCGGAAATCTCATCTTACAAGAACTTGGTTGTTTGCAGAAGTCGCCAAATCCCATGGAATCTTCCTGCCAGTGCACAATACTGAACTCAATAGGGATAGTTGCGAGATATAAATCCCTCAAAGGAATTTCTGTTGACAGAAATCTTAATATGCTGTGAAAGACTCTGATGGTATCAGGAAATGATTTTACAGAATTAAGTAAATAGATCAGGTTTGGCGACCCAATGGCAGTGGGACTGGTTGCTGGTGACACGCATATAGCATTACAGTTAGAAATCACTAAGTTATTTCAAAACTCGTACAATGAAATACAGTGGAATCTCCCATAACGAAATCAAGCTTGGTTCCGGCTGAAAATTCACAGAGAAAAATTTCTTTATATGGAGATTGAGATTTTTTTGTGAAAAGCATAAATGTCACAAACCTTTTATATGTGCACAAGTTTAAAAATACACTATGGCTTTCAATTAAAAAAATGAAGTAATATTTATTATAAATTTGTTAAAATTATACTCATTTTACATAAATAAATAAGTTTAAAAAGTGAAGATAAACACTCTGCAGCCAAAGTAAATTTTATAAGTATAAAAGCAAATTAATTTAAACTGATTTGATTTGAAAATTGAAATTATCGGAAACATTGTTTAATAATTCATTAAATTTTAGACACCTAAAAATTAAAATCTCATGAAAATCAAAAACTGGACTCGAATTTTTACTGGCCAAATAAACATTTAGAAAAAAATAAAAAAATGGTTTGACTAAAACATTTTACCTCAAACACCTCTAAAATATGGTAAAACCCAATCGAATCTAACACAGTAGATTTACTACTGAGTTTACGTTTATATTGCTGATAAGTTACTTTATTTATATTCTTTTTATTTAATAAAAAAATTCCTTTCTATAAATCAGGTATTAAAAATACTAGCTGAAATCTCAATTAATCGCAAAGACTTTAATCCTTCAACTCGTGAGATATAATGAATGGTGTATCAGTTTTAGTTAAATATATTTACTGAATTCCATCTATGTTGCTATACCTTTATATATAAATCACTTACAGTACCTCATAATTTTCTAGTTTATCTTTTTCGCAAAGGAAATATAGACGTTCTCACCCCATTTTTTATTTCTACAAACATTTGCGCTTCCCCTTCAAAAATAAATTCCTTAAAATTGTTTATATTTTCTCCTAGTCTAAGAAAGCATGCGTGTTTTTTCATACAGAAACATATGTCTCTATGTGAAAGAAGTCTGTTAACCTGTTACCATTGTCATTACAAAATGTACCATCAAATCAATCACCGAATGTCACTATAATTATCGTTAAAATGACCAAGGAAAGAAAACGTTACATCTGGTCATTACAGTCTATTTCAGAATCATTTATCTAAGGAGTGGTAAAAATTACTGGAACATGTGTCAGAGAGATTTTCATATAGAATTGGGAGCCTTGCTTGTAAAGGAGCCTATTTTCTCCTTGTTCAGTGTGGATTGAACAGGACACAACTGAATTCCGAAGGGGATGTTCTAAATATTCCTTTATTCTTATCTATCATTTTCTGAAGGTTACCATTTAGACGCCGCAACAGGGTTAATTCCTGATCCTCTTAAAAGGGGATACCATTTTTGTGAAAAAGAATTGTGAAGAATTAATCCAAAAAGTTTATCGAATAGCTAGTAAAAGGAATATAAATAGCCATGACAAATTTCATTTCCTGACATGGTGCTCCACATTATTTTATATAATTAAATAAATTGAATATATTGAGCAAAATGACATTAAAACAAAATATTATAAAACCCCTACCATCGTAACAGCTGAAAAATCCTATACGTTCTCCATCGAGGACTGTATCATCTCAACTAAGCTGTCTACCCCTCGGGTCACGCCCAGTGCTGACCACCAACCTGTGAGGAGCAAAGAGGGAGAAGGTGAGAGTCCATTCACGACTCATTGGCAACAGAACCTCCGCATACAAAGGTAGTGAGATTTGAGGCCGCTTAGGAGTCAGAGGTTAACGCTTCTCCGGGGAATCTCCAGAAAAGGGCTTAATCATCATTTTATGGAAATTAAATGCTACTGGTAAGGAAGTTTTATCTCAGACAATGAATTTGAGAGGCGTGGAAAACTAAAGGCTGTCCCTGTCCACCTACCTTAGTGTAGTATCCATAAATTATGCGTCATGAAAATAATTATTACACATATATGCATCCACAATAAAAAGAAATATAAGTATCTTTAAAAATTGGACCTTGTTGGTAGTTATTCTGAAATTTATTTCAAATAAACAGAAAGCAAGTTTGTCTAGTTAAAGTCGGAAGTAGAATTTTCACAAATAAAAAACTGAGACAGGAGGAACAAGAGTGGATCAACTCAATGATTTTCGATAAACTGAGCTAGGTATCATATTTTATAAATATTTAAAGTGGACCAGTTTAAAGTCCTGCTATCTAGTACATGGCTAGTACAATTATTTTTTATTCTCCTGTTTCCATTGGAAACGTATTTCCCATTTCAGTATGATGCATTGATCAGCTTAAAAAAAAAATTGCGGATTGGTAAGCTTTTATCCTCAACGCCTCAATTATAACTTGTAAAACACTTCGACTTATTGGAGTAAACTTCCAAATGAAATATGGCCGTAAATCTGGTAGACAGGTACTTTGATTATGAAGTTGGTTACCATATTACACATATCTCAGATATTTGGATATATAAGTAGTGACACAAAACCAGTGAAATAATATTATTTTCTGTGAATGTATCGAATAGTAGACGATAATAACATATCACAATGATACCTACATTTGCTCCAACACTTTCCGAAAAAAATTTGAACTTATAATAAGCTTTGTATATATATATGGTCAAAGGTCAAGAGTTTGACTTTTGTTACAGTCCTGATTTTTCCCCCCACAAATGGAAAACTATAATTATCCGAAGCCTTGTAACTACCATTTATTGAATGGAATACACCATATCCGTAGGAAAGTTTTTTTCAGAACGGAGAATTACATGAAACTAGGTTTCTTACAGGAAAAAATCGGCTGTTTTTTGCCTATCTAAAAACCATTAATTATTGGTAACCGTTCTTTTGCAAATTTTTTTGCAATTGTAATTACCATCTCTGAAAGAATGTTTCGTGTGTCTGTGTATAGAAAAAAACATATAACCATATACACGATTCAATTTTTTCCAAATATAGTTCAGGGAGAGGATGAAACCAGGTAATTTGATTTTAACGACTAGTTACTCTTCTAACAGATAGATACTGAATTGCACCCACTAGTGAAGAAGAAATAATGGTCATAGTGATGCGTTGTTGCTGCTGAGTTCACTGCTTCTGTAGTTTATTATTTTTAAGGCTTCAACTGTCTAATGTTCTTTTGTTTTTAAAATATCCTTACTTAATTATAATTACATTTATTAAACTATATTTAGTCCAGCTTATTATATGTTTCTAGGAGTTCATACCCCTGTCAAAAAATAAGGATTTAGTCCAATATTTTGCGTGGTTATATTTCGTTTTTCATAACGTCCACACTCGAGGTAAACCCGGGTACTCCAAGTGACGTAAGAGCGCGTTAGTTACTATTGAAGATTCCTCCGATGAAAATGATAAAAAGACATCAGACGTTGATTGCTTATATTTTAACGATGTATTTTCCAATTTAAATAAATGAAAAGGGCTAGTCCAATGTAGAAGCTGTTTTAGCTAGGCCCACGAAAGCTGCAGAGGCGCGGAGGAAGGTGACAACTGGCTTTACTTGTGAATTTTATGACTAATACTTTTGAACTGTCATATAAAATAAAAATGATTGCTACTTTTCCACTGAAAATTTAGTTCCCCTAATTCCCCATAAAGTTAAGATTTGTATCCTGTTTCACTTCACTAGTGGGGCAAAACTTGCTTTTTTATAAAAAAAATCATTGATAAAAAGTTTCAGATCACTTTTCAGAGATGATATATTATACTCCATTAGGCCTTGAATACTTTAATAAAATTTGACAAGCTCTATGTCGTTTAGTTTAGCTCCAACAGGACTTTGAGTCTTCCTACCCGTTTTTGCCCCACTTTCACCTACTTATATGGTGGAAAGGATTACCAAAGAGGAATTTATGAAAGGAAGATAACCACTCCTTATTTTATTTCAATAACAAAAATATTTTTATTACTTATTATTAAAAAATATTTTATTTTTCAGAGCTTCAGAAAGAGAGAGCTTCTTCTTCAGGTTTTTTAAGTTATCGATATAGGATTTGCATGCACTGTAAACTTAAAATTATAATAAAATGCACGCATAATTCTTTTTTAATATCCTCTGGATATGTCTACAAGATTCTCCTGTAAGGTTCAAAAAATTCGTATACACAATCTATTCATGAAATCAAGCATTTTAAATTCAGCAAGTATGACGAGTTAACAGAAATAACGCATTTTTAGGGAAACAAATAAGTCAGAAAGAATCTGAGTGAAGAGAAGAACTGCATCTTTTTTTTGTTTGAAAGTTCAAAGCAGTCAAAGACTTTCGCTCCGTCCAAGTTGATTACTTAATCCGACTTCCTTTCAATTGCGAAACTGTGTGGAAATGTCCTGTCACTAAGAATACATGCAAGGAAAAATTTATTCGTGGGAATGTCTTGTCACTAAGAACACACGAAAAGAAATATTTATTTATCGGGATGAATGCTTTGTTCTGAATTCTAATGTAACAGTTTTGTTCTGCAAGCTAAATTCGTCTGAAAGAATTTGGGAGGAAAATAATGGGAAAAAGAAAGCATTTAATTCATCTGTTGAGCAACGTCTGCCATTTTTCGGAAACAAAAAACTCGTCAGTGGAAGAGGGATAGATTCCTGAAGGAATATCAACTGCTCTTGTATACTTTATTTTCTATTGTTCCTCCCTCAAATAATTCGTACAATTAAATCGTACTATCATATACCACATTTTATGTCTCTTTAATACTTCATTTAACTCTAAATAAAGTAGTCACAAGGTTGCGACATTGAAGGATTTAGCGTTATAATTTTAGCTCCCATTCGTAGATCCTCCTTTTCTTTCATGTTAAATATGCACTGTCATCGGATACAAATACCCTGAGAAATAATCGTTGTTTAGTGCATATGGTAATACTGCGTCAAGATATTTTGAATGGAGACATTAATTACATCTGTCTTCTCCAAATTCTTTGATCTGCATGGGGAATATTTATTGTGTACTATCTTAAAATGTTTTGGGCTTTTCATAGATCGTTTCATTCTCATACAAATATGAACGTCAATTAAGGCTTAAAATTTAGCATTCAAAACAAAAGTGGAAGATAGCTTACGCATTTATTCTTTCACATAACAATATTACTATATTATATTAATTTATTTAAATAAATATATTTATGCAATATAAATTTATACTTTTCAGTTTACAAATATATGTTTCTGCTCTATCATGAAGAAGGTACTTATTGTAATGAGTATCCGCTCCTTCTCATGATAAAACAGTTTGAATTGAGTTCATAATTTTCTAAAATATGGAGGGTTCAGTCATCGGATCAGATTTAAAGGGAACCAAGTCTGAGATTAATTTCTGAGAAAACAGTTCTAAAAGTTAATTGGCTGAATTTAAAATAAAGATAGACTTCTAATAGCTATTGCTTCCTTGTGGATACAAATTGAATCATGAACATGAATCATTATCAAAAAGTAAATATAACATTTCTACTCTACCATAAAAGTCTAATGAATAGTCACTTCTACTCTACCATAAAAGTCTAAAGGATAGTACCTTCTACTCTACCATGAAAGTCTAATGGATAGTCACTTCTACTCTACCATGAAAGTCTAATGGATAGTCTCATTTCGACTCTACCATAAAAGTCTAATGGATAGTCAATCCTACTTTACCATGAAAGTCTAATGAATAGTCATTTCTACCCTACCATAAAAATGTAATTTATAGTCATTTCTACTCTACCATGAAAGGCTAATGGATAGTCATTTCTACTCTACCATGAAAGTCTAATGGATAGTCATTTCTACTCTACCTTGAAAGTCTAATGGATAGTCATTTCTACTCTACCATGAAAGTCTTAGTACAAAACGAGTAAAACATAGACTTCATTCTCTTCATCTCTGAACCCTCTATATATTAATCAAATCATGTGGAATAAAGTTGAAAATTTGCTGTCCACATTCTCCAAAATAAAAAATATTCTATTTTCTATTTTCGATATGTGCGATTTAGATGCATTATGTAATTTGGAATTCCAATCTCATCTAACTTATAGCTATAAAACATGAAATAACATGAAATTCCCCTCATACTTTTAAAAATGACTTTTGCTTATAGATAGGGAGTACTTTTCATTAATTATTTTAACTAAACTGTAAGCAGTGAACTGCAATCGATGAATATTCACAGGGTGTTTTAAAACTCTTGATACATATTTTAAAGCGAGATGGAAGGCATAATCCACTGTCCACATATCACTATACATGATCTAGGTGAGGAAGATGTTGTGCACAAAAAGGTGGAACACTATAAAGACAGGGAAGAACTGGAAACAAAATTCAAGGGAATTAAAGAACATGTTTCAAGGTAAAATTTTTAAAAAATGCATAAAATTGAGTACACCAACATTGCTTGAAGCATTACACCGTCGATATGGTAATTTGACAACACCATTGAAAATGCTGTAATTCCTCGCATGATAACAACATCTACCGAAATCCAAGCAACAAGATTCGTCTAAGATGACGGAAATGTCATCACAGATGAGGCCTTTCGTACGAACCTTATGGCAAAAGTGCAGGAATGAAAGCTCGGGTGATATTGCCGGCCACTCAAACTACAAAACGTCTCTCAGCGTTTCACCCGTTGAGTCACAACCTTGTATTGTGCGGTGATTTCTACCTATGCAAGTGAGTGCTGTCACACATTGACATTTTTACCAAGAATTTTAAAAACTTTGTATGCAGTTAAAATAAAATTGTTTTTTTTTTATTTCACACATAGCACCAATGGCGAATCCAGGGGGCTATAGGGCAGCAGCCGCCCCCCCCCCCCAGAGCTAAGCCAGAATTCTAGATATTATTTTAAATCGTTACAACCGTTTGTTCTTAATTTTCCTTTAAAAAAATAATGAAAACGTGTCAACATTGCTTTCTGGCTTGACAGGCTAAAAAAATTCCTACTTTTCTAGTCATTCCACTTGTACTTGAAGTGTTGACGCGGTTGAAGACATTTTTGGCTAGTTATTTCATAGTAATTTTTATTAAATTATCGAAAGTGTTGTATTGTTAGTTATGATTCTTATTGTCCGGCGAGTAAGGTCTGTAAAATTAAAGTCTTTTGGTTTACATAAGACATGAGGTTGGACATTCGCCACGACGATACAAAATTTCTATGACCTCGGCGGGGCGGGGGGGGGACAAATTCTGGATTTGCCAATGCATAGTACTATCTATTTTATACATCTATCTATTTTTATTTATACTACATTTTAGTACTAGTCCCCAGAAGACATAAACGACTTATGATTTGAATTCTAAGCAAATAAAAGTATTAAAATCCTTTAAAATTCACAATTCTAAAACTGTTCAAAATTGAATAGAAACATGAAGGTTTCTCCTTTAAGAATGCCCAAGTTCAGCATATTCGTATGGAAAAATCAAACAGAATTTGATCGCTATAAATTTATGAAATTAAAATTACTTCAAATTTGCTTCCATTATTAAATAATCGTACTCATGAATTTTGAATAATTGATTTTGTATAAGAATTTATTTACAAATAAGGATTTTGACAAAACGCTATTCAAAAAAGGTGATTTGAAAGAAGAAGTGTTGTGAAAAAGTTTTCATGATAAAATCATTTTTTCATACATAAGGCTTGTATCATGAAAAATTCGGAAAAACTATTTAATAATAAATAAAGGAAATTCTGAACACTGCGTCAAAAATACTCGTTTGCGGTCAGCCAATATCATTTAAAATCTTTTGAACAAACAACTAATGAAAATTCATCTTTATCAGTCTTACGCTGTATAATTTAATTTCTCTTTGTTTTGCTAAAATATATCAAATTTATTTCACCGATCATCACTATTTACCCGCATTAAAATCAAACCTACACTTTCCTGAAGAATAATAAAGCGGTAAACCATTTCTTGTTAAATTCTATCCACCATTTTTCGCCCTTCTTTAAATTTTCACCATTCACTTTTCTGCAACCGCCAGAGAAGAACTGAAAAAGAATAACATCTAACAATATCCTTGGGTATTGGAGCTCATAAAGATCTGATGTGTGAAAAACGGCGGGTGATAAAATGATCTGGTTTCACTGACGAGACATTTTTATGACATCAATATCTTCGCATCACTTGGTTTCAAACATTTCTCTTCAAATAGAAATCTTGCTGGATTACAAGAGGATCCTCTTCGTCTTGTTTTGTCTATTCCATGTCACTTTCTCTCCTTGGGCACTTTAGGGGAATATCTCGAAGAGGATCTAGTAATCCTTTTGACTTTTTTAGCAAATATTGCTGATGTGAGTGATAAATTGAGACTACTGAAAGATAGCTTAGAAAAGAAGTAAAAAAGCGAAATGTTTGCTATTGCTTTTAATCTATAAAGTTTAGAACGTTTATAAGGATTTGAGGAGTATCTGGTTTAATCAAATGGTTGAATTTGATTGTAGATAGCCAATGAGTGCTGCTTGTACTTTCAAAAAAAAAAAAAAAATGCAGTTCTTCTCTTCAACTTAGATTCCTTTGACTCATTTGTTTTAAATGGGACTTTACTAAATGACTTGAAAAACCAGCCAAATTCTAGCAAATGAAGCGAATTTAAATCTGTGGTAGAATTGTTGTTGATCGCCTAATTTGATAAACTACCGGAACTGAAACAGAACTACAACTTTCAAGATGAAATGTTAGTGTTATTCTAAATTGCCAAGATCATAACAGCAATACGTAACTGAACGAAGCACAG
>BGPR01000582.1:331748-345916 GCA_013235015.1 Araneus ventricosus
GTCCGGCGAGTATAGTCAGTACAAATTAGTTTTGGTTTACATAAGCCATGAGGTTGACTACGACGATACAAAAATTTCCTACATGACCCTGCCCCAAGACACAAATTCTGGATTTTACAATGATAGTACTATTATTTTTATTACTAATATACACATTTTAGTCTAGTCCCTGAAGACATAAACGACTTGATTTGAATTCTCAAAAAAAAAAGTATAAAACTTTAAAATTCACAATTCTAAAATTGTTCAAAATTGAATAAAATAAGGTTTCTCCCTTTAAGAATGCACTTCAGCATATCTGTATGAAAACGAATTTGATCGCTATAAATTTATGAAATTAAATTTCAATTTCTTCCATTATTGAATAATCGTACCTATGAATTTTGATAATTAATTTTGTATAAGAATTTATTACAAATAAGAAAACGTATTAAAAAAATGATTTGAAATAAGAAGTGTTGTGAAAAAGTTACGATAAAAATCATTTTTTCATACATAAGGCTTGTATCATGAAAAATTCGGAAAAGCTATTAAATAATAAATAAAGGAAATTCTGAACACTGAATCAAAAATACACGTTTGCTGTCAGCCAACATCATTTAATATCTTTTGAACAAACAACTAATAAAAATTAATCTTTATCAGTCTCATGCTGTATAATTAAATTTCTCTTGGTTTGCTAAAATATATCAAATTTGTTTCACCGACCATCACTATTTACCCACACTAAAATCAAACCTACACTTTCCTGAAGAATAATAAAGCGGTAAGCCCTTTCTTGTTAAATTCTCTCCACCACTTTTCTGCAACCGCCAGAGAAGGAACTGAAAAAGCAAATATCTAACAATATCCCTTTGGGTATTGGAGCCTCTATAAAGATCTCTCGATGTGTGAAAAAAACGGCGGGTGATAAAAATGACTGGGTTCTCACTCGACGGAGACATTTTGACGACATCAATATCTCTCGCATCACTTGGTTTCAAACATTTCTCTTCAAATAGAAATCTTGCTGGATTACAAGAGGATCCGTCCTCTTCGTCTTGTTTTGTTCATTCCATGTCACTTTCTCTCTCCTTTGGGCACTTTAGGGGGGAATATCTCGAAGAGGATTCAGTAATCCTTTGACTTTTTTAGCAAATATTGCTGATGTGTGAGTGATAAATTGAGACTAGGCTCTGAAATTGATAGCTTTGAGAAAAAGTAACTGAAAGTAAAAAGCGAAATGTTTGCTGTTGCTTTAATCTATAAATGTTTAGAAACGTTTATAAGGATTTGAGGAGTATCTGGTTTAATCAAATGGTTGAATTTCGATTGTAGATAGCCAATGAGTGCTGCTTTGTACTTTCAAACAAAAAAAATGCAGTTCTTCTCTTCACTCAGATTCTTTTTGACTCATTTGTTTTAAAAGGGACTTTTACTTTAAAAGACTCCTGGATAAAACCCGTCAAATTCTAGCATATGATAGCTAAATTTTGGAAATCTGTAGGTAGAATTTTTCACTGATCGCCTAATTCGAGCGGCCTTACTGGAACTTCAACAGAACGCCAACTGTCGCCAAGATGAAATGTTAGTGTTATTCTAAATTGGCGCCAAGACTCATAACTAAGTTCGCTAGAATTTGGCGCTGATAAGCAGACTCTAGATATATGGGTGATGAATGTTGGCGTCAAAACGGAATGTATATGAAGCTAATGTATCAAATACAAAAGCCCCTCCGATCTGGCCGAAGCCGTACGGAATTTTGTGAACGTAGTCAACTCCCTTTTCAGTACCACTGAAATGTTCGTGTAGATATGAGTTTTCACCGCCACTGCATAACAAATAAAGCAATTATAATATAGCGAATAAAACAAAATGAACGCAGGAAAAGTTCCATTCCAACTCAGGAAGTCAAACGTGAAGACATGAGTTTTTTAAGAATGTCAATAGCGTCTTTTTTATAACGACGAATAAAATGCCAAGTCAGAAATATCTTTTTGAAACCAGCTTTTTGGACAATCGTCTCTTTCTTTCCCCCAAATTTTGCATTTTAATAAAATGTGTTCATTAGTCTCAAGTTGTTCACCACATGGACAGCCTCCTTCTTTGCCGAATAGTCTCTTTTGATGCGCACCAGACACTCAGTGACTTGTCAACACTTGGTTATAGTAGACGTCACCGTATAGCCTACTGAATTTAACCTCTTTAAAGAATTTCTTAGTCCATGAACCCTTTTCTGAATTATTCCATCTCTCTTGCCATTGTCAAAGCGAAATAACAGCTATCAATATTTCAACATGACGACGATCAGGGTTCAGTTAACAAAAAAGTACACGTTAAAAATTATAACTGTTCTTTTTTCAGAATTTATTTTATAATCATATCATCTACGCATTTACATTAACATCACATGGGCAATTTTGCACCGTTTTGGTGAAAATGTTATTGGTATTCCATCGAAAGTAAATCATAACAATATGTAAAATTACTTTCTTAGCTAACATTTTAAATATAAGGACTTTCTAAATCTGAAGTACTTTTTTTCCGGCATAAGTGTGGTGGTACCTCATAAGATCTTATCGCCTTCTTAAATATCCCTGACATAATTTGTTGGCAGCAACAGTTCAAGGAAGCCGAGTAACAAAGAGCTATACTCTCCCCTCACGAGGAACACTGCAGAACACTTTGAAGATTGGACAAACGAAAAGCATTGTGAGTACTAACAGTCCTACTTAATGGTCCTATAAAGGAACAGCCCATCAAGCTAGATTTCCATTACCATGGATACGCCCAGTCATCACAGAAATCCATTATATCTAGGATACTTCTTGTATGCCGAATGTTGACTAGAAGATTTAGAAAACTAGTCGATGAAAATCGTCATCTCTTGTACAAACTGAGTCTCGCTCACTATAAAGATCATTTCTAACCCAGTGGTTTACTATTTTTTGGACAAGTTTCACCATCGAATTTCTTTCTTTTTTTTGAGAAAATGATCTATTGACAAATATTGCTTTTAATTTTATCATTATACTGTTTTTCAGCGATACTTTTTAATGTCTTTCAAAGTAGCGACCTGAAAATTACTTTATTCAGAGTCAGTATCTATACTTATAAAAGGCAAAGTTTGTGTGTGTGTGTGTGCCTGCGTGCGATGTCCAGACGAATCTATCGCACTTACAAACTTGAAATTTGGCACACAGGTAGTCTTAACGGTGACTCAACGCACATCGAAGCCTGAATTTTAAAATTTCGTCTAGAAAGTTTTTTATTTAATGTTTTGTGTTGGTTTGGGAGCTTTTTTTGGCCGATCCACGAGAAATAATGATCGGAAAAAAACAATCAATGCACCATCAAATAGAGCAAACAATTATCGTTTTAATGACGTTTTTTTGAAAGTCTAACGTAATTTCCTGAAGTTTGAGAAATTTTTAAATAATAGTCAGTTTTCGAATGAAATTTTAAGATTTCAAAATCAAATGACTCCATCTCACGTTCTAATTTCCTTATCTTTTTGAAAAGTTTCGAGCTAATAAATAAAACGATTCTCTTTCATTTAAAATAAGAACGGTAAAATACCAATTTAAGTCGATTTTTAATTAATTTTTTAGTTGATGGGGTCAGAGAAGTTTTTCAGAGGGAATCGGAATACGGAAATCCCGTTCAATCCAAGTGTGCGCCATCTGGCGGAAAAAATTAGAGCTATGGCTTTATTTGGCTTCCTGCCATGAATCAGGGTAGGTACGGGAATATGATGAATTACTTTTATAGCTTTAGATTGAATTATTAAACCGTTTAAGCAGGTTTAGGCAAATGGTGTTTTTCTCCTTTCGGTTATTTTTTCTTTGTGCGCGTCTGTCTCTTATGTTCTGATCAATTTCGCCTTACGCTTCAAGCTCATGATAGACAATTTTTAAATCTAGGTGGGGGGGGGGGGGGCGCCGCGTTCTGATTTATATTCTTTATACTTTTTTTGTTTCTAAAGTTTATTAAAAACACATGTTGTTTAAGTTGCTTATTGCTGTTTATTAATGATTTTCACGCTGCAATTTTTTAATATAGTTTTGGATTAACGTACTATATATTGTTTTCCTACATCTCAAATGTCATAATCGCGAAGCAAAATAAGCGGGAAAATCAATAATGTCTATCTTCTGTTTTAATTTTGTTTTCAAAACTTTTTCGTGTCATTATGGGCGTTTTTTTAAAATTTGTTGAAGTCCCGATTCCACGGGCAACGCCGTGCGGGTTCTGCTAGTGAAGAAATATAGCATGTGACAAGAAATAGCAGGTATTAAGCGAGCAAATGGTTAGAGGAAGAAACAATAAATAATTGAGAAGACAATTTATTACAGCTAAATTATGAAATGCTTTCCGGCAATTGTAAGCACAGCAATGACGAAATATTTTTTAAATCAAAATTAGAGACGCATTTCAGCATATGCATTGAATGCTTTTGATTAACTCATTGCAGTAAATCTGGAAAAAGTAAACTTCGCCTTGAGGAACAAAACCTTAAACCTTGTTGTTCAGAACAAGGTATCTTTTCTAATAAATATATATTTCTTTTTGTGTGTTCTTGGTGACAGAAAATTGCCGAGCAGCTTCGAAATTCGAAGGAAGTTGGGTTAACTAATCAACATCTGACGAAGCGAAAACTTCAGACGTCTCATTCTTTCGATATACTTTTAACCTGAAACCTTTATTTTCTTTCTTATTTGTTTTTTACTCACTCATTTTCCCAATAATCTAATATTCTGAGTTGAATTGTCATACATTACGAAATCGAAGTGTTCGATTTACTGAAGGTTTGTTCAAAATAAATATTTGCTAACCTTACAACGGTATTGGAAAGAGGGTAGACTTGACAAAGGATCGAAAAAATGCTGTCTGGAGTGTGCTTAGGCTTTTATATTACGTTGACATATAACTTCTATAACACGCTGCATAATACACTGTGCATTGTGCAAATATGTGATTGCTTGTCTGACGGGTGTGACATTATTTGCTGCACCAAATAACTCTGTTCAGAGAACATTAAAAATTAGCAAATGACTAAATAATAAATAAAAGCCTGCACTAATAACCTCATTTTGACATAAAATAAAAGAACATTTTTCAGCAAGTAATGTGTATGTATATTGCTTCCACAAATTTTGATTTAATTAAATTCTTGTAAATCCAAGCTTTCAAGCATATATTTGTCATGCTATTTTTTTTTTTTTTGATCACACACTTTTTAAAAATATTTCCCTTTAGTACAGAAATTCTGGATCATAAAATATGCGCTGGGTCCTTCTGACCCCACACTATTAGACAATTTCTTCATATTTTATTGGCCCTTCTAACTAAACTATGAGTTACCCGAATTATGAATATTTTTTCATGCATTTTGGATATAAATACGATCTCCAAGAAGAATTTAAAATATATATATAAAAATTTCCCCTATTTTTCTGTGAACTTTCCTTCCTTGATTTCATTTTTACCCATTCTATTTACAAAACACAATTTATATATGAAATAATTATCTTTTTTCTGCATAAAATTATTAAAGTTTTAAGAAATCAACTTTTAAAAAACAATTTATATCTTCAGTGATACCCGTTAAATGAACCTGAAAATCTAGGACAAATATGGGGAAATTCTGGCACCAAATCATCAGTAAAAAATAAAACAATTCGTTTTTCCGCTATCCCCTATTTAAATTCCGTATTATTAAAGAAAGGGCTTATGTTACAGTTAATGAAACTATCATCCATCCTAATAAATCCGAAAAAATATTCACTTAATTTAACAACTTCTGATGAACTGAAAGCTTCAGAAAACTCGCTCTTTATACTTTCCACAAAAATATCTCAAAAATTATATATTTCATCAAAATTGTGTTTTTGGATCATTAAAAGGCGTAGACTTGCTATTAAAAGTATCTTGATTTTGAAATAAATCAAAGCAGCAAAAATATCTGCAGTGCAAGATTCAAAACTTAATTAAAGATCGAATTCAGTCTAGCCATTCGAATTTCATTAAAGAAATGTCCTTTTCACTTTATAGTAAGTATATAAAATATTTAAATTCAAATACGAGAAAGTAAAAAATATCTATCATTCTGGTCTTTTCTTATTCACTTGTGTTTTTATCTTATTTTGCTTCACCACTAATTAATGTTCAATATTGCATTTTCATATTTTGTTTAACAGAAGTGTTCAATTTACTAGAAAGTATAAAATGAATCAATACTTTTTAACTGTACATTGTTTATAGAAACTGAAGACGTGTGGAAAGATCCAGAAACCAATTTTTAGATTACCGCGACATGTAAAGTATATAACAGTAACATAAAATTAATAAAATGTATGTTTAATTATATGTTCTAGTGTGACAAATGTAAAATTATTTATTACAACGAATTGTGGTTTTGGATCATTAAAAGGCGTATACTTGCTATTAAAAGTATCTAGATTTTGAAATAAATCAAAGCAGCAAAACTATCTGCAGTGCAAGATTCAAAACTTAATTAAAGATCTAATTCAGTCTAACCATTCGAATTTCATTAAAGAAATGTCCTTTTTACTTTATAGTAAGTACATGAAATCTTTAAATTCAAATTTCTTTCCTTCATAAATCTGTACATTAATACACCAAAACAAAGAAACCTTAAACTATTATCCAGCAATTGTTTAAAATCGATAAATATCTCAAACTTAGACCCAAACTAATATCAGACGAAAGATATCTAACTAAGTCATAAAATTTTATATGTCACAATAAAATTTACATTTCACAAAGAGACCAAAGAAAAAGGGGACAATTTTGTTTTATGTTTCTACTGAATATATTAATGTGTTGCACTAAACAGCATGTATTTGGTATCCTATTTCATCCACGATGGCATTTAACATTTTATTTATAAAAAAACTGTAGGCGCATATAAACATTTTTGAAAACCACATTTTTCAAAGTAACAACCTCCTGTCTGCTCTTCTTCCAGTTATTATGAAGTAATACAAAATGTTGCATTATGTAACAGGATTAATTAAGCAAATTGTTTTAGCAAGAAATAAAATATAGCACAACCCAACCAAATTACAATAACTCTTCAGGAAATTGCTCCTCCTGGTCTTACGAATTCTTTGTTTTAAAAAATGGAGACACGGCCCAACAAATAAATTGAGTACTTTCTTTTCCCCTGGAACTTTCCAGAAGATTTGACAAAAATGAATTCCGTCATGCGGAACGGAAAGATTTAGACTGGAGTCGTGGAACACAGCCTTCCCTTCTGTTAAATATTTTCTTTGCGTGCATTCGTAGTGACAGGAAATTGCCGAACATCTTCGGAATTGGAAGGAAGTTGGATTAACTAATCAACATTGTTCGAAAGGAAAGCTTCAGTTTGTTGAGTTACTTTGTACTTTCAAATAAATGTGTGCTTTTTGTGACCCAAGTTATTTAATTCATTTTTTCCAATAATCTATTTTCCTGATTTCTTTGTCATATACTATGAAGCTATAGGGTTTAATTTCTTGAAAGTGTGGTCTAAACCAACATATTTTAGTATTGTAATGCTTTTTAAAAATGGTCGATTTTACGCAGGATCGAACTATCTGGACTTCCTTATGCATTTTAAGGTAAAGAGACATTTAAAATCTAAAATGAAACCTAGAAGTACTGAAAACACACGATCTTCCTAGTGGTGAATCCAGGATTCGAATGGGGGGGGGGGGGGTTGGGGGAAAAAAAATTTTTCCCCCCCCCCGCCCCCCCCCCCCCCCCCCCCCCGGGGGGGGGGGGGTTCGTGTGGGAGGGCATAAAAGTTTTGCACCCCTGAACCCCCAACCCCCCCCCCACCGGATTCGCCAATTTGATCTTCTCCATGTATTTCCATATAAAAGTTTTATATAGAAATACATGGAGTAAAAGCTCTTGCGTTATTGTATCTCAAAGCGTCTGTGGCGCTAATTTTAGTATTAGATTGATAAAAAAATTATTTACCTCTACAAACAGCTTCACTTCGGGTTGCTATAGGGCCAATACGTTTATCAAAATCAATGTCAAACCTCATGGCTTATGTAAACCAAAACACCTTAACTTTACAGACTTTACTCACCTGACAATAAGAATCATAAAGACCACGACAATACTTTAGATAATTTAATAAAAAATACAATGAAATAACTAGCCAAAAAATGTTTTCGACCGCGTCAACGCTACAAGTACAAGTGGAATGACTAGAAAAGTAAGAAAATTTTCGAGTCTGTCAACACATAAAGTTGTAGCATTGTTATTATTAAAAAAATTAGAGCAAATAGGTGTAGTGGTTTAAAATAAAATCAAGAATTCTGGTTTAACTCTGGGGGGCTGCAGCCCCATATCCCCTGGATTCGCCAAAGTGATCTTCTCCATGTATTTCCATATAAAAGTTTTATATAGAAATACATAGAATAAAAGCTCTTGCTCATAACGTTATTGTATCTCAAAGCGTCTTTGGCGCTAATTTTTGTATTAGATTGATAAGTAAATTATCTACCTCTACAAACAGCTTCACTTCGGATTGCTACAGGGCCAATACGTTCTTCAAAATCAAAATTTCAACTTACGGACATGAAATTATCATCACAAAAGCTTTAATAAATGCATTCTGAATATAAATGTTATTTTACATAAATTCGTTTTAAATTTAACAACAATTGCCTTAAGAATTTTGTTGATCATATCTAAGTGTTGATACATCCTTTTATCATCAAGTTTATTACGAGTTTCATAAAAAGTTTTGAAAAATTCACACGCTAAAATTATTTCCCAAATATTATTAACACCGTGGACACGTGATTATATTACTTTATTCCTTTACAGTAGAAAGTAAATCTTTAAAATTTATGAGAAAAACGCTTAAAATTTTTTTTTCTGGTATCTCCTAATTCTGCAATTTTAAAATATTCATTTGCCAAGTATTGAAGATTCATTATTTATTTATTGTAAGGAAAGGATATTTCTTTGTATTGAAAATTTTTGCGAAAAAGAAGATGGAATATCTCTTTTTAGATTCAATAGAAAACTCTTTAATTAGATAAATATTTTTTAAAAAATTTAGTAAATTAATTTGAATATTTAAAAATAAATTTCCAATATTTTTTGTGTTATATATTAATGCATATTCTCCCATGTTTAGTTTCGGAACAAAGAATTTTAATTTTAACATGAAATAATTTTGCAGAAATTGCAGCAATAACTTTTTTATGAATAAAGATTAAAGTTTACAATTATCGGAATTAAACCAATTAAGTGCTTTATACTTTGACTTTAAAGTTTTTTTATTTAATTTTCATATAATGATGCGTCTATTGAAAGAAATATATAAAATTCTCAATTCTCCCCTGACTAATTCTAATTTTTTTTAAAATTAAAAACTATTTAAATGTTTCAAAATGTTCAATGCCGTCAAATGTTAAAAATGATGAACTAAAAATTTATAAATTTGTGTTCTTAGTATCTACATTCATTTTCTAAAAAATGCTTTAATTATACTTCTTAAATATTAATTGATTCGTGAAGTACATATTTTAGTGTCAGGTAAAATGATTTTTTTTTCCTTTCTTTGAAATCAAACTATAATTTTTAATCGAAACTAAAAATGTATTTCCCTCAATTAATATTTTAAAAACTTATTTGTTCATGATTTACTTGAAGGAAAAATTATAATAGGAGGAGTTTATTTTTAATACGAATTATAATGATGTCTATTTTGTAAAAAAATTTGTATTCCAAGACAAAAAATTGAAACAGAATTAGTAATTTATATTAGTTTTATATCTATTTGTTGTCTCCTTTTTGCTAGGATCGTGTTAGAAACCATGAAAGTTTACTTAATATATCAAATGAAAAATGCAAAATAAAAATCGGCATTACATTTATTTCTAACCTATTAGCGCAACGGATAATGATCACATGAAAAAGTATCCGAATTTAGACCGGTGCATACATTGACATACTTCTTTTCCTGACTTTCACTCGAAGTCCTACTATCAATCTCATTAAGTCTGACTGCCTGGACCAAAGTGTTTACGATGAGTTTAGTGCGAAACTTTTGAGAATAGGATGCCTGGTTAGGTTTTGTTTCTATATCTGACTATATATAGAACACCACAGCTAAAATTAGGAGGTCTATTCCAAAATAGACCGGGTGTACTATCATCAGGGATTTTACTAACAAATAATTAAAAATCGTCATTTTAGCATCAAGTAAACATATTCATTTACAGCCGAAACTTTAATACTCATAACTATCTCATATACATTCAGATATTGAATATTTGCAACTTTCCGAAAACTTACATCCTGGTATGAACTAAAGGTCTATGTCCTTGCATAGTCTTAAATTAAATGTAAAAGTTTAGAACTTAAAACTGACGTAGAGCCACGCGATAATGAATTTACGTTCACAAAAATCTTACTAAAAGCCTCTTAGAAACTGAATAATGCGAATTTCGACATCTCCTTTTGAAATCAGATCTCCAGAACACATCATTCCATTAATACCAAAACTATTTCCCTAATTCCATTTCCATGAATTCATTTGAAAGATCTGAGGGAACCTAAAATCTTCAAAATTTAATAAAAAGAGAGAAACTAGAACCAAAGAGCTCATGAAGTTTCCCTTAAAGAATTTTAATGTACGGATCGATGGGAAAATGCGGATATAAAATAAGAGCTAACCTTTACTTGGAAAGTTTGGAAGGAATCTAGAGTACAATAGGACCCGAAAATTAATAAGAAGGGAGGTTTATCGCATCATATGAGAATTTAAAGGAAAAATAATTTCGTCGTTAATATATTCAAACAGCGGTGCCTATCAAAACATGCTGGGTAGATTGTGTTCCTTAAAGCTTCTGAAAGGTTATTAATTAATGAGCTAAGAGCAATCGATTAATGTAAACTTTATTTACTAAGCGCGTCAGGGGAAGGTAATTATTTATTTGCGGTTTGACTAATGGAAATTCCTCAAGATGGATTTTGACTTTTAAGCTGAACTCTTTGTGCTTTTGAAAAGAAAAGTTAAGCCCTATTCTTAAAGATTTTAATTAGCGGTAATAGTTTCCTATCCAAAAATGAAGTAGAATTTGATGTGAATTTTATAAATGTACCTATGATTGTAAATAATTAAGTCTTAAAGCCCTGAGAATGAAGATGATTAGATTTTTCAATTACTATGTACAGTAGTACAAACAGAAAGATAATTTTAATTAATAATTTAAGGTAATATTTACTATATGAAATACAACAAAATCTACCAAAAATGCTCCAACTTAAATTTATTTTTTAGTTCCCTTTTAAAAATATGTATGGAAAAGTTAACATAAAACAAACAGTGTTCAAAGCACTGTATGTTAATAGGATAAAAGAAGAATCTGAAATGATTTCTCCTCAGTTTCATTTTTTAAATTTTATACTTCATCTTAACTTCGCTTTCATCGTAAATTTAATGATTCGGACACGTTTTTAACATGGTATTGCCAAAGAAAGAAAGATTCCTATTTATGACTTGCAAATCTATGGCAATAGAAAAAATTACTTTTTCCAATAAGGACACCATTCTGTTGATTTTTCTATTGTGATTTACACTTTAGGAATAAGAGTGTGAATTACTGGGAAGTAATCACATGCGGTTTATAAGTCAAAATTCGAATGATATAAAATGTATATTAAAGTAAAATGTTAAATGTGTGACTTTTTGTTTCCAAATGTAAGATGAAAGATCAGTATTGTATGTTGGCTTCTCGATTGACATTCATAAGACATTTTTTAAGACAAAACAAACATTTATTAGAACTTTAAAACACAACTATTACACTTCGTAACTGCGTTCAACGTAACTTCGTTCAATCGCATCGTACTCATCTCTTTCTCGTAATCGTCTCTAGATTTTTTCTAAAATCAAATTCAAAGTAGTGCAACATCTTACTGTTGCCACTTATCTGATGCCATGCACTGTTATACAATAAATATGTTGCAGTCATGCTCTTGTCAGGCATAATATGAAATGCGCTTACATTTAATATTCGTAACGAATAAAAATATATATTTATAGAATTATTAAAATATTTGAAGAAATAAAATTAATTAGATAAAAAATCGTTTCGTTATAAAAGAAATTAATTTAAAAATATCGATTGGATGAAAACGAAATTAATTAAAAATATCGATTGGCTGAAAAAGAAATTAATTAAAAATATCGTTCGGCACAATTATTTTCTAAAGATCATAAAAATAGTATGGCAACCATATATTTGTCTTTTGTTAGCGTTGTCTAGAAACGGAAAAGAATAATAGATTGAACTTGGAATTCGATGTAAGAGTGATGTAACGTTTGTGATGTAAGTGTATGTGTTTGTTTTACATGTTTGTGCTGTGGTAGACGTCCAATAAATATATTACATTTGTTAAAGTAGGCTCCACGATTCTTCAGACTGAAATACATCACAGTATTAATTTCATTCTTTAAAATGTGATGTTTGATTAATAATATGAATTTGGCTTAAATACAAGGCAGTAAAAAATTACACAACATTTTGAAATGCTTTTTAGGTGTTTGACGTAGATTTACGTCTCTCTGTAGTGGTCTAATGGTGTGTCGGGAACGGAAAAAATTATGACGCTTTTCGTGGTAAAGTTAAACGCTTATAGCTCCGCAACCAAATAACATATAGAGTTGGTTTTAGTTTCATTTAACAGAGACAGGTGTACTTTGAAGATTTCAAAAAGAATTTTAGAATTTTGTATTACGATTTAGTCATTGTCGAGCTGCAAATTGGGTGAAAATCACGAAAAATGTCGATGATTTCACAGCGACAGCTGCACGCCCACGCAAACTAAGGAAATTCATTCACTGATCGCGCGAAATATGTATTACTCGGAAATTGCTGAACTGCGTCGAATTTCGTGCTAAAGTTAAACGCTTATAGCTCCGCAACCAAATAACATAGAGAGTTGGGTTTAGTTTCATTTAACGGAGAAAGGTAGACATTGAAGATCGCAAGAAGTAATTTTAGAATTTGTAATTACGGTTTAGTCACAATCCAGCTGCAAAGTTGGTGAAAATCACGAAGACTTTTACATAGATAGAGTCACATTGTCACACTAGACTAATAGTCACTATAGGCTGTAGAGTTAATAGTCACATAGAGCTATTTTAGTCACAGAATGTCAAAGTTGAGTAAGGCAAGTAAGTCTACGCCCCACAATCCCATTGGCCATTTCGCAGAGACAGCCTCCCGTAGATTTTTTTTTAATGTTTATGGCTAAGTCTTGATTTTTCTCCTTATTTTTGAAGCAATAATTTGGGGAATTTAGGGAGAAGAAATACCGAGTTACCAAGAGGTCTCTCGGAAGGCTTATATATTTTTGCGTTTCCTCGTTAATAATATATCTAGCCATTACTCAAGTGATGAAATAATAAGATTGATTAGTTAAATTATCTAGATGATTATTAGAGCTTCCATTGATTAAGTACTTAGGGGTAGGTAGAGAAGTAAAATGCTAAATGGTTATTAAATCAACAGAGTGACCTGTACCAGCCAATGAGCAGATTGACAAAAAAATGTTTTCTGGCATAGTTGCCTTACTAATTGTGAGAGAAATAAAATCCTAATAAGTTATTATTACATAGTCTGTACCATCCTATAAATCGAAAAAAAAACTTCCGGCCCAGAACCTACATCAGACGCAAGAACAATTCATAAGGAGAAGCAAAATCCTTATCAGTCACTGATACAAAATTTTAACAGTTAATTGCTATAGAAGAAAAATTATACTATTCTGCAACTTTAGTTATATCAACCGCTCGAAAGATTTAATTCATAGAAGGACTACTTCTTTATATGTTATACAAACATTATAAACTAGAGGACTAACTTCCTTTTATATGTTTTTCGTATGCTCCCTGCATATTTTGATACTAATCTTTTGTTTATTACTAACAGAGAATAGCGAATGGATTTTCTTATTATTTTGTCGGAACCATTATTACACCAGATGATATCATCGACCTATACTACACATTCCAAATTTCATTGGCATATGATATTATCGACCTATACTACACGTTCCAAGCTTCATTGGCATATGATATCATCGATCTATACTACCCGTTCCAAACTTCATTGGCATATGATATCATCGACCTATACTACACG
>BGPR01000582.1:366607-377019 GCA_013235015.1 Araneus ventricosus
ATGATATTTTTCAATTTTTTTTGGTTTTTTCTGGTTTTTGTCTATTTAGCCATTTTGTCCTTTTTTACTGTTTTTGAGTTTTTATTTTGTGTTTATATGTTGGTTTTGATATATATATATATATATATATATATATATATAAGTTTTTATTATTTAATATATATATATATAAGTATATTAAAAAATATATATAAGTTATTTTTCAGAAAAATGTCTCCGAACACAGTTGGATGCCTTAAACCTGAGAGTGATATTGAGAAATATCTATGTTCTGTTAATACTATTTACTGTTCGTTGAGACTAACAGTTGTAAAAGAAGTTATGAAATAATAAAAGTGCGAAAAGCAGTTTTAAGAAGATATCTTTTAGTGTAATAAAAAGCATTAAATGGGTTTTGACAAAGCGAGGCGTTCGTAGAAATATTCTTAATGATTTAGAATTTGCTTGATTTCATGATGTGTTTTAAATTTTAGTGAATGTTTAATAATTTTCTTTTCGAATTTATTTTGGCTTAATTTATTTTCGTATTGCGTTCAAGACTACAGCATATACGACTTTAAATTCGACTTCCAGATTTTAAATAAAATTTTCTGCGTTTTATTGCACTAATGAAAATGTGTATAATAAAAACTTTTTTATTTTTATTATTTTCTACTTCTCGATCTTTAATATGTTTCATAATTTTCATTATCATAGAGTATTGTAAAATTTTTTTTCAAAAATACCAATCGAAGGTGCCTCTCCAATTGAATTAAAGCTAAATAGGATTAAGTGATTTATCGATAATACATTTCTGAAAATTTTTAAATATTGTATAGTATACTCTCGATTATCCGAGCGCGGATTATCCGTGTTCATTCCGGACTCACAAAAAAATTTAAAGAGAAACATTTTCACGCTTATCATGCATGCAAAATCAATGTTGATGTTCGATCGAGAGATTCATTCCGTGAAACTAGTGAGCAGTGACGGCGTAGGCTAAAGAATAGGTTTTTTCCTTCTTCCTCCGCGTACAATCTCTACCAGTTCAATCCCTAATTTTCCGAGAAATGAATCATCCACATCCTGCTAGTTCATTCTCGTACGAACACGCTTCTCTCCGACACGTCAATCCTTAACTTCTTCGTCTTCTTTCACTTTCGAACGTGCTCCTTTAGTTTTTGCGTCTTGCTTATCGCCAGTTAGTAGCGTGAAATTTTTTACTGGTAAAAATGAGTGATGTGAAACGAAACGTTTTAAATGTTAAACAAAAATTAGAAATCCTGAAAAAGCTTGATAATGGAGAATCAACTAGTACTGATGCAGAAGATGTACACTATATGCCCAAAAGTATCCGGACACTTGCAGGTTTTCACATTTTTTAGACTTTCTTCGGAATGGGTTAACTGACTGCCTTTAAACTTCGGACATGTGAAGAATAGATAATAACTCACATTTTACATTGAAGATTCGGTCCTGAGGGCAATTAGGGGACCGTCTACAAACTGATGAACACAAAGCGAGTTTTGGCCCACCCCGCTTCACAGAATGCTGATAACAAGATGAAACTTTCAGAAATGGTAACGTATAATGTGCATAATATTTACAGGGATTTTCGTAAACTCAGCGCAGACATTTGGGAAGATATAAAGGTTTTCTTAAAAATTCTCAAATTTTCTCACCTGTTTTTTGCTTATAACATGCAGAGTTTTCTGTTATATTATACGAAACTTACAGAAGAGATGACAAGATGTTAGAGAAGCATATTGTAAAAATTTGGAAAAGAGTTTTTGAATATTACAGGAATTATGAGTAGTTTTAGTAAATAATGTTTTACTGCGCATGCGCGAAACATAGTGTAATTTTTCTTTCACAAATTTAAAGCCAGATATATAGGACAACTTATATAAAAAAAGTCAGTTCAATATCATTAGTATTCAGAAAGATATCGGCATTACAACGAACAGAATTTTAGATCCTGTCGAAGATAAGCTAAAAGATGAGGGGTTGTACACAAATTGATATTTTCTAAACTTATATCTTTAAATAGTTGAATTGTATAGTGGTTAGAATTTTCTGAATGCCCATGAACACATTTAATATTCGTAACGAATAAAAAATATATATGTAGAATTATTAAAGTATTTTAGGAAAAGAAATTAATTAGATAAAAAATCGTTTCGCCATAAAAGAAATATATTTAAAAATATCGTTTGGTCGTAAAATTGTAATATGTAACTTGTTAATAATCATGTAAATAATATAATTAAAGTAATAAAATTTTTGTTATTTATAGTGCCTAATTAGCTGGAATTTAAGTTATGCATGTAATTGATAAGTCTTCATAGGTATTCAGCAAATTCTAACCATTATACAATTCAATATAACTATTTAAAGATATGAGTTTAAAAAATATCAATTTGTGGACAACCCCTCATCTTTTAGCTTATCTTGGACAGGAGCTAAAATTCTGCTCGTTGTAATGTCGATATCTTTCTGAATACTAACGATATTGAACTGAATTTTTTTATATAAAATGCCCTACATATCTGGCTTTAAATTTGTGAAAGAAAAATTACACTATGTTTCGCGCATGCGCAGTAAAACATTATTTACTAAAAATGCTCATAATTCCTGTAATATTCAAAAACTCTTTTCCAAATTTTTACAATATGCTTCTCTAACATATTTACATCTTTTCTGTAAGTGTCGTATAATATAACAGAAAACTATGCATGTTATAAGCAAAAAACAGGTGGAAAAATTTGATAATTTTTAAGAAAACCTTTATATCTTTTCAAATATTTGCGCTGAGTTTACGAAAATTTCTGTAAATATTATGCACATTATACATTACCATTTCTGAAAGTTTCATCTTGTTATCAGAATTTTGTGAAGCGGAGTGGGCCGAAAACGGTTTTGTCTTCATCAGTTTGTAGACGGTCTCCTAATTGCCCTCAGGACCGAATCTTCAATGTAAAATGTGAGTTATTGTCTATTCTTTACATGTCCGAAGTTTAAAGGCAGTCATTTAAACCATTCCGGAGGAATTCTAAAAAATGTGAAAATCTGCAAGTGTCCGGATACTTTTGGGCATATAGTGTACTAAATGAGGGAAATAAAATTTCTCATTCTGCTGCTCCACAATCTGTGGAAACTTTGTTAGATTATATAGGACAAAGAGGATTTGATTACTGTGACATTACTGCGGTTCGTAAAATATGTGTCGATATATGACAAGAGATGAACAAACAACAGAAGCAAAGACTCATTACAGAATTTTTTAAGCGGCAAATATTAAAAGGAAAATTCCTAGTTTGATGTTATACAGCATGCAAATGTAAGTAATTTTTATATTTTTGTACTGATGTTGATTTTTTCTTTAATAAAAAGGAGTTTTCGGATTATCCTTGTTTTTCTATTGTCCGTGCGATCCCTCCCGGTGATTAACCCGGATAATCGGGAGTGCACTGTATTGCCATCGAGAAAAATGCAGCCGAACTGAATATCAAAATTCCAGCAGTTCAGGAGGTGAGTGAAGCGTAGAATATAAAATTCCATCCTTACAGACACGAAATCTGAAAATGAGTTCAGCAATTAAATTTACCCTGCTTCTTTCCAATTCATATTTTTATTATATACCCGCAGACTTCTACCTGTAATGCGTTAGTGTGATAACACAATTTTCTAGCAGAGGTATGCAACTGAACATGAATATTTTTGAACGAAAATCACATACAGATATGGCACCTTGAAACCTTTCTACTTTTGTGTTTCTCTTATTTTAATTTTAATATAATTTTTTGTAATTGCTTTTGGTTTCCCTGTCTGTACCTTTATGTGTTTATACTTGTCATTTGTTTGTAAGTTTCGTAATTAGATTTTTTCCGTTACTAATCGTTTGAAAATACGAAGACTACCATTATTTGACGATTTTATTCCGGAAGCATATTTACAAACCCTACCCTGATAGAACTGAGGCAGGAAATCGGACAATATGATTGGCTCGCTTCGCCGAGAGCCGATGACGTCGTTCTTTGCTCTCGTGCGTGTACTTTTCATTAGTATAATTTATTACAGTGTGGGATGTTTTATTTTTTATGATATTTTAAAAAATAATTTCATTTTTAAAAATATTACAACCCACGAAAGCATGTTTTCTGCGCTCAACTGTGGGAAAACGGAGAAGCAAAGTAGGACGACTCTTGTTTTGTTATGATTGCCGTACGCTACGCTGAACCGACGTCACTGCTCCTCGTAGCCAATGATATTTATTGATTTCCTGCCTCAGTTCTATCAGGGTAGGGTTTGTAAATATGCATTCCGGAAAGGGGTGAGAAGCAATGAGTAAGATGGATTTATTTACTGAGTATGTTGTTAGGTCACGATAAGTAAAATGTAAATATATCCCCCTACATTTCTCACTTCATCCCTATTTTGGTAAAATCAACTCCACCTTGCGCGTGCGCAAAAGCTCGAAAGTTTTCGGAATCCGAAAATAATCTACGTATTTTCCTTGAAACAATAAAACCGACCTTCGCCTATTCAAACCGGAAGCGATCAATACGGCTGTAGAAAACGGGTTGCAGGTGGTGTGATGCAATGCAATGTAACATATTCATAACGATGCAAGGATTTCGCATAATTGTTTCAACATCTCGAAGCAGGAAACAGATGTTTCCATAAAGATCTAGATTCTTTTAACAAATGATTGCTGATAATAAGGTTAAACATATTTTTAACGGGTTATTCATGACCATTCGTATTGTTTTCTTTTTCCTGTGATTGTTGTACTAATTTATGTTTTCAAAGAAAGCTAGGAAGCTAAATTTTTAACAATTGTTTCTTGATACTAAGGTTAAACATATTTTTTTACGTAAGCTTACGTCCTCCGTAGTGGTCTAATAAGCTGTAGGGAAAGGAAAAAATTTTGACTCTTTTCGTGGTAAAGCAAAACGCTTGTAGCTCCACAACCAAATAACATAGAGAGTTGGTTTTAGTTTCATTTAACAGAGAAAGGCTGACATTCAAGATTGCAAAAAGAAATTTAGAATTTGGATTACGGTTTAGTAATAGACGAGCTTCAAAATTGGTGAAAATCAAAAAATTTGGATGACGTCACAGAGAACGATGCTCGCGCGCGCAGAATATCCAAGTACATTTGGTAACTCATTCATCGGTCTTACGTTCACGCGACATATTACTCAAGAATTGTTCAACTACGTCGAATTTCGTGGTAAAGTTAAACGCCTATAGTTCCGCAACCAAATAACATAGAGAGCTGATTTTAGATTCATTTAACAGAGAGAAGTGGACATTGAAGATTGCAAAAATAATTTTATAATTTGGAATTACGGTTGATTACCAGTCAAGTTGCAAAGTTGGTGAAAATCACGAAGAATTTTAGTGAAGTCACAGCGACCGATGCGCGAGTACTCAGTGACCAACCTAGCTTCCCGCGCTTTCTCATACCTAACTGTCTGACGGCCTCAGTCGCTTGCTGCAGTCGGTTGTGAGCTGTATATTAACTGGATTTTCCAAATTTTGTCTCGTAGACATTTCTAGAAACTTCCAAAAGGAGTCAGCGAAGTGATTTGTTGAAGGGGAGACGAAATCGAGCTGCTGCTCAACGCCAAATAAGTGTGAAAGAGAAGAACGAGAAGAAAGAACGAGCAAAACGATGTTGTGAGAAGAATAAACAAAAGAAGAATTTCATCACAAATTATTTCCAAATAAGCTAAGGAGCTTCTACATCAGGAGTATACCAGGGATCCTCAACATCAATAGCATTCTCTACATCACCAGAATTCGCAACATCTGTAACGTCTAAAGCATTCTCAGATATTTTCTTAAACACCATTTTAATCTCAATATGGTTCCTACAAACTATCCAAGTACATTACGCAATTCATTCATCGACCTTACGTTCACGCGAAATATTATTCCAGAGTTGTTGAATTACGTGTGCTATTTCTAGTACCATCGTCCGATTTTACATAAGATTGTTACAAACAGATATTGTATCCAATATTAATAACATGAATGAATATATTACATTTGAAAACAAGAATTTTTTTCGCTGAAAAAAACCCAACCAAAATCACGAATCAATCACATAAATTGAGAGTTAAAAGGAGCGACTCCAGTCACATAATCTCAGAGTCACAAAGAGTTATCTTCAGTCTCATAATTACAGAGTCACAAAGAGTTACTTCAGTCAGATAATCACAGAGTCACAAACAGTTACTTCAGTCACATAATCACAGAGTCACAAACAGTTACTTCAGTCACATAATCACAGAGTCACAAAGAGTTACTTCAGTCATATAATCACAGAGTCACAAAGAGTTACTTCAGTCACATAATCACAGTCACAAAGAGTTACTTCAGTCACATAATCACAGAGTCACATAGAGCTACTTTAGTCACATAGAGCTACTTCAGTCACATAGAGCTACTTTAGTCACGTAGAGCTACTTCAGTCACATAGAGCTACTTCAGTCATATAGAGCTACATTAGTCACATAGAGCTACTTTAGTCAGATAGACCTACTTTAGTCACATAGAGCCACTTTACTCACATAGAGCTACTTTACTCACAGAAAGTCACAGTTGAGTAAGATAAGTAAGTTCACGCCGCTCAATCCCAGGTGCCGTTCCGCAGAGACAGCCTCCCGTTTAATTTTTTAACAAGTTACCTGTAATGTTTCATTCGTTTCTTCAGGGAAACTGTACTTTTAACCTTCTGATTCCTAAGATCCTCGATGCCCTGAGACCTCAGAATTCTCAAACGATTGAGGTCCTCTTTAAAAGATCAGAAAAATTCTTTACCCCCAACAAAACTGCAGACACTTCGTTTTCTTCAACGGTTTATATACGAAAGTCGACTCTGCTTAGTCGATAGCTAATAGGGAGACTTGTACAAGGCAATTGGTTAGCTCTTCCTTTCTTCAGGGCGAGTCGTTCCAATGAATAATGCATATGTCTCGGCGATTCTATCAATCAGTGGTGGGAATTTCGCTGGGATATTCGGGTGTTTCTTGCGATTGCTTCAAGAGACGTTTTGGGAGCTTCAGTATTAAAAGAGCTAAAGATTAGCATAACCCCCTCCCCCCGTTAGTTTACATCAGAATGCCCATATTTGTAAAAAATTTCAATAAGGGTTTTTCATGGAAATTCTTCTTAAAAGTCGACAGTAGTACAAAGAAAGTTATTGTAAAAAGTTTATGACTGAATATAGAGATTTTAATAAAAAAAATGTAGAAGGGCTGACTTTTAATGTTTTTTACTGTCAATAATTTTTATGACCTAATAATTTTCCGTAAGAATTAGTACACAAAGGAAAGTTTTAATTTTAATTTGAACACTAAAGAATGAAAAGTGTTCGAATACTTTCCAGATTTACAACTGGAACTCAATGATTTAAACTATGCACTCTTTGTAACATTTCAAAGAAAAAACCTTAAGCCAATGAAATCTACTTAAATTGACAAATTTCTGATATGATTACTATTAAATTTGCAAATAACATTATAAATATTCACAGTTAACATGTATTTTTATTTTTTATTGCAACAAATATGAATTATTTCCGTATTTGGTTAATACGTTGGTTCCGTAATACGTTATGCTTTTACTAAACATAATTCATTTGAATTGCTGAATTGAAGTAATATTTTGACACTGCATCAAGGGTTACTGAAACTTTCCATAAAAGAAAAAATTTAGTGGTTTGAATTCAATTTTTTACCGATTACGTCGAATAAGTTTTCAATCAAAATTACAAAAATATCAACCAAATGATATTGACGTTTATAAAACAATCAAAAAGATATTGAAAAAAATATCCACTGTTTTTTTAATGTCTGGTTATTAAAACTTGCTTAAATTGCAAACGAACACTGTCATTACGACTGAAATCTGAACGTAAATTGAAACTGAATTGATTTTAAAGTGGATTACTTTCTCCAAATTCACGCACTTATGATTTTTCCATTTCCTATGAAATATGAATTGATGTTATTTGATTTGATACTGTTATATTAATGCTTCTAGAATCTTGTCTGATCCGATAAAATGAATTTTTTCTTCTTTTTCAGAAGAACAATTTCGTCTTCTGAGGGTTCTTTATGATATTTAATCATTTCTAGAATCTCCAATTCCCTTTAAAAAGAATAATGATCGCTTAAAAGAGGTACTTTTTTGCTGAAAAAAGAAGTTATAGATTCCCTGATGTAGAAACAAAAGCGGCAAACGATGAAACATTTAATTGCTAAAACTTTGTCTGTAATTAAATTGCATCGCATCTAATTAAGATTCAATTATAAAGCAAAATTTGTATCGCATTTTTTCCGATATTTCTTTATGTGAGTAATTTGTTTTTCAAATTATAGGATAGATGACGAAATGGAATTGAGGAAGGAAAGAAATTTAATAAATGCAGTGATTCTGCTGCAGGAAGTAATTACAAAATGTTTCTTTAAAAATTTTCTTAAGAAAATTAAAAAAGTGAAAATACAAATGGAATAATCAAAGATACAATTAGTTATTTTCATGAAATAAATTCGATCAAAGACACTTTTTTTAAACCATTTAATAATATAAACCAGGTAAAAAAAATAAAGCTTACGTGTTTTTAATACTTAAATAAATGGAAGAATTTTTTTATAAATGAAAATCCAAGTTAAAATATGTTCAATTCAATATTAAACAAAAGCAAATTCTTCATGTGTTCTTCTGTTATTAATAAAAACGTATGACTCTAATTTTCTTATTTTTATTGAGAAATTAGTGAGAGCAATCATGCTTGAAAATTTAAAAAAAATTATAAATATGAAATGTATTTTCACTATATTTAGTGTTCATCAGTGCGTTATTTTGCTAATCATCACAATAAAGATTTATAATGCGATAATGAATTTCTTTAAAAAAATTGATTGAATTTAAACATTAGTTACAGTTTCACCGAATGAAGTGGGACTTCGGTTTTTTTAATCAGAAATAGGACGTAAATCACCTTTAGAAATATTTTTTAGAAAATGTGAATGAAAAAAAGACGTAATAGAGTTAGTGGGTATAAAAAGTTTAAAATGGTAAAATTTAAGAAATCAAATTAATTGAGTAGCTTCAACATGCACTAAGTTTATTAATGACTTTAATAGTTTTAAAAATTAAGAATCGCTCCAGATTAAATAAATAATTTTCAGTTTCTAAAAATGAATAGATATCTTTAAAATGCCTCCTTTATTTTTGCATTTCAGATAAAATCTTTTACATAGGAAATTAAAAATATTGATTCCAGAAAAATGTAGGAAATGTGAAACAAAGAAAAACAAATTCATTATCTTCTAAATTCAGCATAGCCAGAAAACGGGCATAGCTAATTTTTTATTAGAAATATTTAAGGACAATTAATTTGCTTATTATACTAAATTTTATTTTATGACAGAATTTAAACCTTTGCAAACATTTACGGCTTATGGAATGCGCCAGTGGGTATGTACCCTAAGCTGAATAAAAGCTATCGAAGGTATGAAGCTCGCCATCCCACTAACCTCGTTTTAGCATTCCTCCTGCTTGCTACGATAGCTAGAACTACAATGGCGTGTGGTCTCCGAAGAAGTATCGCCATTCTAGTTCTTTTCCATTTTTTTCCATTTTGATTATATTTCTTACTTTCTAATTCTTCTTTTAAGTGTTTTAATTATTTGAAAATTTCTGTTGTTTAATACCATAGTTTTTTGTTGATTAATTTTTGGAAAATTTTGATGATGAAATCACTTGATGCCGCTGTGTTGAGCGCGCATAAAGATGTATTGTTATCATCATCATTATTATTGTTCACTTTTTCTATTTCTTTTATATGTTTTTTCTTTTTAACTTAATTTTTGTTTTTCTATTATTTGTTTTTGTATCTTATTAGAAGTAGCTGCATATGCGCCTTTCTGTGTATTGCAAAAGAGTTTCAATTAATTTTATTTCTATTAATATTTAATTTAATTTTTGTTAAATTTTATCAATTGTGACTGCGACACTCTCAGACTTAACACTTTCAGCTGAAGTTGCATGTTTTATTTATAGAAGAAAGCAATTTTTAAACCCATTGCTCTAAAGCCTTGTTCCGACGGTGTGTGTTTGGCCCAACCTTACTTGTAGTTTGTGGTCGGTGGAATTCGAACATTCGCGCCGTTCCTACAGCGCGTGGCTTGGCAAATATCTCGGCAGCGCTCGAGTGAACGGATGCCTGACGCCGTCTGCCCAATCCCCCTTCCTTTGATGTGAGAGATATTTACCGCCATAACGCGGGAAACAACCGATGCACTTACAGGCCGACGGACCACATCGATTCTCCTGTTCCGACGATGGGAAATAACGCTGGAAACAATAGATGCACTTACAGGCCCACGAACCACATCGATTCTCCTGTTCCGACG
>BGPR01000582.1:388423-411209 GCA_013235015.1 Araneus ventricosus
TTTCTTAAATGTAATTTTATTGCATTCATTTCATGTTTTTAATAGGGTTCCATCTCCGCTATTGTTTACACATGTTGCAGTAACCTGTTGTCACTCATGAAAGCTAACCTTAAAACACGTGTTCTGGCAGTAGTTGACTTTTACACCGCTAGGTGGCGCCACTAGAGCTATAGTGACTTTAAAACTCAAATAGATTATTTTTACTTCACATTATGAAGTCTCCGGTGGTCTAGTGGTTCGAGCGACTGCCTTTTATTTCTATGAACGCGGTTTTGATCCCCGGCTCGTAGGAGTCAGAAGTTTTGTCATTATCTTCCATCGAAATCGTCCAAGTAAGTTCAATTAAGAATTATATTAATTAAACTAATTGAAATTAATAATTAAGCCTTGATTAATTAATATTCCTAATTGATAATACACATCAGCACATTTCAACTCGAACAGAAGGAGAAAAACAACTCAACTCAGTCGATGACGTCACTTACTTCAATGACTTAATTTTTACGGAGAAAACTTGATTTCATACGGTAAAAAACCATTGTGACTACGGATTTACTTCGTAACTTTTACGGTTTTGCACAACCAACCCAGCTGCCAGTTTAAAACCGTAAATTTTACGGGATTTTTTTTACAGTGTATATCTGAAAATTAACATTTCCTGAAAAAATGGAAATAAAAACAATAAATCATTTTTTTTCAACCTACAGAAATAAAATCTGATAAAAATGCGAACAAATGCTGATTTCAAATTCCAGTGATCTGTCGAAAAGAATAAAATATGTTCAAGAAGGAATTCAGTGTACGCAAAATCAACATTTGAAAAAAAACCAATAAATCAGGTTCCCATCCACTAACCAAAGTTTTATAATATTTCAATCAGTGGCGGCTCGTGAGCTCAGGGAACGAGGAGGGCTACAAAAATGTTTATCAAGAGAATAAAATTTTAAAAGCTACTTTATCTCCAAGTAGGCCACATTTTTAAATTCCAAATCCAGATGCGAAATTTCCCGCTTATCAAACAAACTAAATAAACAGCATATGACATTTTCTATTAGTTTTACTAACAAAAAATAAAATGAATGTTGATGTGACGATTCCTCTCAAGAAAATATAAATAATAATAATCGGAGTTCCACATATACACCTCCCTCCTTGTCCAGATCACTCGATAACACTCTTTCAAAAATGAATATCAAATAACTCATATACAGAAAATTTATTTTTAAGCTGAAACATATAAAATACATTTTTTTACTTAAATACTCTAAAAATTCGGAAGTTTAGAGCAATATTATTTGCTTAATTCTATCGACGCAATTCGAGCCGAAACTCATAAACAGGCAGTGAAATTGCAACTTGTGTGAGAGTGATGGAAAAAAGAAAAATATCTGAACCAGCGGGAGTAGCCTCCCCTAAACTTTGTCATTTCCCTTCCCCCTGCGTGGATAAAAAAATTCGAATCTGCTCTATTCCAAGAACGCAACAAGCTTCTAACACGGAAAAACGACAAAACAAACGGAAATAAAATAATCCGAGCAGGATCAGAATTCGCCAAAACGGAGAAAAAGGAACAAAAGGGAAGAAAAAAGCGCCAAGTAGGAGTCCGTCATGAAAGACGCTGAATATCATGCGCAGAAGATTGTTTCCAGTACGCATGCGCGTGGAGATCACCGATTCGTTTCAAAAGTAAATAAAATTCGTACCGATTTTCCAAGTGACGTAAAGGTTTCCAAGGACAAAGTGACGTAATCCTTCCCTATGCACAGGGATTGCTACGCAAGGATTCGTTTCAAAAGTAATCAAGTATGCGATTATACAGACCGACAGACAATCAACCCGTTGACGGATTTGGCCCAAACTTTTATAGGGACCTACATTCATGATGATAAAACTTGTACGAAATTTTATCCATCTAGCTATTCAAGTTTTTGAGTTATAGTGTTCGCATGACCTCGGTCATACAGACAGACAGACTTCCCGTAGAGGGATTTTGTCCAAAATTTGATAGAAACCTACATATTATGTGTAAAGAGCACATACCAAATTTCATCCTCGTAGCTCTAATAATTTTCGAGTTATCGTGTTCACAGACAGACATAATTCCAAAATTGTGTTTTTCAGACTCTGGGAGGTCTAAAACGTGGAGATTCGTCAAAATCTCGAGTTCCAATTTTCTGACGATTACAATATTTTCTCTTTGTATACTTCGTATACGAGAAAGTAAAATGAGCATCTTTCTTTCGTTCAGTTGCCTCCGTGCCAGCCAGAGCTGTGTTGACTTAAAGCCCATAGACCGTCTAAGCCAAAAGAAGAAAGAGTTGCTTCTTCACTCCGGAGTTTTTGCTCAGTGAACTGATTTTAAGGGTGGGGCAGATTATTTTGAAGCTTAGACCTGCGTCTCTCTTCGTTTGGATTCATTTTATGCCTTTTTTCAATTTTTATTATTTTTTTTCCGAATTTTCGTAAGACATTGAACTCTGAGAGTGGAAAAGTAAGCAAATAAGATTCAGAACGAAAATTACAAGTTTAAAAAATAATTTCAGGGTGTTCTGCAATTCTGCAGCCCTAATGGACGAGCCGCCACTGATGTCAGCTTCAGTACTTGCTTTGATGGTATGAGTTCATCGACGTAACTCTGTTTATTATAAATGCATAAAAATGAAAACTTCAAACATATGTGGAATATATATATATATATGTGTGTGATATTTTAATTTTTTAACTTTCTTAAATTACTTTTAACGACACCTCATTTTAATTACTTCTACTTCCATCGTAATAAGCGCACTACAACTTTCTTTTCGAGTCACGAGTCTTTTCCGGGGAAATTCCCTTCTATGGGTACTCAAACTTTCTGCCCTTTTTCATTCAAGGATATAAGCTGACAACAACAACGCTCAGGAGTAACCTTTTAAATACTGGTCATGGAGCTACGTAAAAACTGAATCCTTTACCCATTTAGAAATAACCTAATATCCTCAATGACTGAATAAAAGAAGATTAAGCCAAATATTGCCTCTACCATGACCAAAATGGACTACTCTTCACCTTCATTAAAGTATGATCTTATATATATCTAGATAGAGTGTGTTCATTCGAAAAAAATTTCTGAGGTTTTGCTTGTCTAAAGTCAAAAAGAAGCTTCTCTTTTGTAAATAGTATATTTTTATTTTCTCTTCAAGAACATTAATGACGCTTGGTTTAGTAAAATCACGTTGAAATTCCATTTTTCTCAGAAAATGTCATTTTTTTGTATGCATTGCTAGTAAATATTTAAAATAGCGGAGGAAACCTTAAAAACATTCTTGTTTTCTTTAGAGACCTTAACTGATAATACTTTTTCAGTACATTTTTTAACCAGCTGATGAATTTTTATTTTGAATATAGCTCTTACAAAAATCAAAAGTTGCGTGTTGCCACAAAAAAAACGAATTCTTCGTTTAATGCGGTTCGACATGAAAAGACCATTAGCTATGTACTGAAAAATAAGTCTTTAAGTTTTTTTCTGAAGCTAAAAGTGATAGCTAATAATAAAATATAGTGTTCATGAAATTCCCTATCAAATCGCCAGAGTAAACAACTAAAACTTTTATAAATAACCAAATATATCATGGAAATTATAATTTTAAGGTATCCGACTGGTTTAAAATCGTCGTTTTTGATGAAATTATCAAAAATGTTTTTATGACTTAATTTTGTGTAGCCTGTTTAATAAGCTTTCTAAAGCTGTCTCACTTTTTACTCTACGTGAATTACAAATGGAGTTACAGCTGTTTCATTACCGAACTGTAAGCATTATTTTGAGTTGCATGAAAACTTTAAATGCGTTTCTGAGAAATTATATTTTTGAGTAAAACTGTCGACCGTAACAATGATTTCTCAAAACGTTATTCAAGTATTGATATGAAATTTTCTGAGATTGTTTTCTGTAATATGCTTGATGTTTTCCTCTAAAAACTAAGGTCAATTTTAAAATGAAGTAATATTATTAAGTGTTTAAATAAAAACGAAAAGCATATTTTATGAAAAATTACCAGTTTAGTAACTACGTTCAGCTATATCTTAAAACTATTTTGAAGTACAAGAAAGATTTTAGAGCATAACACAGATAACTGTCATAAAAATGTACTCCTACAAGGATTTATGTATATCTAGAATATGATTTTGTCTATGGCTGTTAGCGTAAGGCAAATATTTTAGTCATTTTTCTTCAAATTTCTCAGTTTTTTAAAAAAATATTATTTTGAAAGCTTAATTTTACAATATTTTCATAGTTTTAAAACATATGCAGTTGAAAAATAACATTAAAAATATATATAATTTATTTTTCAAAAAGATTTCTCCGAACACAGTCGGATACCTTAATAGACAACTTTAATATTAATGCTTTAGAATCTTAATATGAAACAATGGTGCTGATTTTCATGGTTCGGGAAAGAATTTCAGTGATGGAGTTTTGTTGAAGATATTTCATTGAAAAGTTTGGTTAATGTTTTTACTTTTAGTCAATATGTAAAGCCAATTCAATACTTTCGATAATTTAATAAAAAAATGCAGTGAAATGACCAGCCAAATAATGTCTTCTATCGCGTCAACGCTATAAGTACAAGTGGAATAACTAGAAAAGTAGGGAAATTTTCGAGCCTGTCAAGCCAGAAAGCAACGTTGTCACGATTCTATTATTTTTTTTAAAAAAGGGAAATTAAGAACAAATAGTCGTAGTGATTTTAAATAAAATCAAGAATTCTGGCTTAGCTCTGAGGGGGGGGGGGCTGCAGCCCCATAACCCACTTGGATTCGTCACTGTGTAAAACTATCTAACTCAATATGTAAAAATGGTTACTTGAGTACTAGTTTTTGAGAAATCAAGGCCATGAAGAGGTATTCTCAAAGTGTGAGAAGTACCCCACAGTGGGTATGCACAAAGCAATGTTGGGTTATATACTTTTGTCTCTGGATACACTAAAATCGATGTAACTCTGATAAATAACTCCAGGTTGTGTGATAAAAATATTTATCGCAGCGTAAGCACGACGAAATATATGTGACTTGAAAAATAACGTAATTTTTATATTTGAAATAATATCTAACCATTGCCACATTTTTACTACTAACATAATACAGTTTAATCCTCCAAGCGACCAATTATTTTGATCTTTTAACTTTCAGGTTAGAAAACTTAGCTTTTAAAGTGAATGAACCCATGTTTTTTGTATTTAAGTCTATTTCTGAAATCTTCGAAAAATGTTTTAACGATAGCTGTTCAAGAAAACATGCATATAAATGCGAACTATTTGCTTTTCAACTGAACCTTAAAAACGGGAAAAAGACGTCTCCGGCGCTAGAAGGGTTAAAATTAATCAAATGTAATAATTTGCGAGTATCATTCAAAAGTAAAAATAAACATTAGTTAACAATTTTCAATAAAAGATTTTGCTATTTCGTGATATAATTTAAAACTGGAACAGAAAAAAATATCACAGTGTAACAAATGCGCCTGCGCAGTAAGAACAGCGCCACCTATCGTGGCAAGGTGACAACGAAAAATGACTCAGTTTAGAACTGTGAATTGGCGGAGGGAACAATTTAAAATGTCCTGAGCCTGAAAAAACCTTCGTAATTGTTAGAATTACTGTATATATGTGTGTTAATATTCGTGCTTAGTGTTTGCAATAAATTTAAAATATTTCAAAAGCTATCCCTTGTTATTTTGGCTTCCAAATTGGCGTCAAACACTTGTATAAAATGCTACAATAGAACCTTCTTCTTCAGGATTATTTATTATTTGACAATTAAAATATTTGATATTTGATATTTATAAATGATAAAAAAATCATTTACACTTTTTGACTAATTTTCTTGAATCAAAATTTTTTAAATTAATTATTGATCATTTTCTTATTAATTTGCTAATTTTTGGTGTTACTTTCAAATTTTTCAGCGAAAATGTGGCCTGATAAAAATTCAAAGAAAAAATAGGTGAGAATTAATTTAGATTTCTTTTGCTACTATTGCAAAAGTTCTACTGAGTGTTAGGTCTTGCGGATTAAAACATTCTCATTCGTGAAATTAGAGTAATTACAGATGTAAAATTTTAAAAAAAAACTAGGAACTTATTTTCATTAATCGAAGGTGTAAATAATCAAATATGTTGGGGGGACCAAAAATGTTAAAAATTAAAATATGTTGGGCGGAGGTAATATTAAGGGCATTAAATATATTGGATGGGTAGCTAGGATTAAATTAAAAAAAAAAATTGAAGCAAGGTAGATACCCAGAAATAAACTTTAAATTATAATATATATTGAACAATTAATTAATTCTGGGTACAAGATTAAATTACACAATAATAAGCCATTCTTGCAATACTGATATATTCACCTACCTTTGCTGACCTGGAAACCCTAGCTACTTAATCAAAAGTCAATTTTGCATATAGTGGTAGTACAATACACATTGTGATAAACAAATAGAAGAATTAAAACAATCAAACTAGGATTTTAAATTTTTTTGTTTATTTAATAATTGTAAAGGTTTAGATTAAACTGCCATGATTTTATAAATGAAACATTTTAATAAAGATGCACATAAATGACTAAAGAACAATTCACATAAATCACAAATTGAAATAGCTGCAGCTTTTCTTTAAAGGAAACAAAAGACAATAGCGCTACCATCAATAAAACTAAATTTTTTTATAAAAAGAAATTTTTAGCTCCATAAATTTTTAGAGCTGGAATGAAAAAATAGGTGAAGTCGAATTTCTCCGTCAGACCAGAAGTTGCAACGTGAAATCATTTCAAACGAAGTATACATAATAGGCTTTATGTTGCCCAATAATACTGAAGATTAGGACGCACTGATATTTAGCCAGTTCGTAGGCTTTCATGCTTCTCAGATAATAATTTTGCACAATAACATTATTGGTGATGATCCATGTCGTGAAGACACACTGAAGAAAACCGTTGAAGGCTTACACGCCTGCAGTCGTTTTCTTGAATCACATATATTTTCTGACGTCCCACGTCGCACAAGAATTTAGTTGCGAATTTTCTCGCTAGAAATTTTTAAGGCTGATCTTTCAAAGAACACGACTTGTAGGAAATTTTCATTTTCACCAAACATGACGTTGCAAATTACCACCACACCATTCCATCTTCAGAATACAAAAAGGGAACAAAGAAGTCCCTCAAAGGCCTAAAAGGCCCTGAGGCCCGCAGCCTCTACAACACCAACCGCACTTTCAGCCCATCACACACACGAATTCAAATCGTAACGGAAAACACTTCCAAAGCCAGACCTCATAACACCAAATTCATCCGCGAACAAAGATGGCGAGGAAATAGTCCCGTAGCAAAATTTGAATTTAAAAATTAATAAAGTTGAAACCTTAATGGAAACAACAACAAAAGTTAAGACAAATAATAATTAAATCGAAAACAAAGTAAATAATTAAGTAAAATTTAGATAATTAAAGAAACGGCTAAAATTATCGTTTGAATTTCAAAATTTTCCAAAGTTGCCACAAGAAAAGAAAGAAACTTTAGTGGCGAAGAATTAAATTAATTAAAAATACTGACAAAGCCGAAAAAATGATGTTGATGCAATATTTGCAATCTAACAGAAGGAATCATGGGAGCTCATTTATCCTATACATATTCCATTTTAACTTGAATATCTTTTATAGATACTCTGAAGTGCTGCAAGTGAGCTACCCTTATGATAAATCAATATTTCGGGAAGATGATATTTATGTTACTCTAACTAAATTCCGGAATGCATGCGTCAAGGGATTACTGATTGTACAAACACTTCGAAATTTTCTGGAGAAGTTAATCAGGTTAATATTGAAGCTACCAGTGAGAGTTCATCCATTTCAACAACAAAAGGATGTGCCCAATTAACCGTTTATTTGAGTGGAAAATCTTTAGATTGCACAAACACTTCGAAACTTTCTGGAGAAGTTATTCAGGTTAATTTGGAATCTACCAATGAGAGTTCATCCATTCAACAACAAAGGGATGTGCTCAATTAACCGTGCATTTGAGCGGACAATCTTTAGGCGATGAAGAATGTTAATTAATTACGACAGATGCGGACAAATAAAGGTTTGTAAAAATCGTATAAATAAACATTAAATTAAACGTAAAAATAAAGCGGTGAAAACATTGTGAAAATTGAAGGTTTTCCTTCTCCTGTCATTCATTTAAATATTTATTATCTTTGAAGCTTATAAATAAATTTTCTAAACTGAAAATTGTTCCCTTTGTAATTTTTTTCTATTAGGTGCCTATATATTATCTTCAGAACAAATAGAACCTATATGTGATCTTAATATTTTAATACAGAATCTAGTAATGTAAGTTGACGCATTCAAACAATAAATGGTTACACTCAAACAATTAAGAATTAGAGTGGAAAAATTTCAACCGAGGAAACATGGTGGTAATTATTTAACGGCAGTGGTTTGCGTCTCTTTTTTCAATAAATAGATAAAGTTACATAGTAAAAATTCAGGCTTTTATCATTATTTTGAAAATTTGAAGCATATAAATGAATGTGCTCAAATGATGATAGGAATTTTTTTGCAATTATTTTTAATCAAAGGTAAATATTAATATTTGGACACGTTTCTTCAACGGTTGGTCAATGGCCATCCATAGGAAGCAAAACTCACTGTATAACGGATTTAATTATAATTTATAGAAGCTTTATTTATACGGATACAATTATGCCACCAATTGGTGTTGCTGCCCCCTTCGGAAAAGTAAACAAATTTATATTCCATAAGATAGAAAAAGGAATCGCTGAAACAGTCAGAATTTGTCGTTCGGCTTCGTAGTTTTTGTGTTTATGAACAGTAAATTCTAGTTATAAATAATTGCGTAAATAATTTTAATTTTTATATAGATTAAATTATTTTTCCGCTTATGGGTTCTTCTTTCCTCCTTGTGAACCAATTATATTTATCACTCTACAGGATAGAGTGTTAAACTTAGAGCTGTCAAATTTGCCATAGCTGTGCTTTGATGGGTGGTATTGCGCAACTTGTGTCGATTTTAAAAAAAATTTTAATTACGATTTTAGTTAATCACAAATTTAGCAAAATTTTGACTTTTTTCGTTGATAACACTGCGCTGCAAAAAATTTTTTTTTTTCGAGCCCCGACACCATTCCTGCAAATTCTTATGTAAAATGACCCACTGAATCCGAATATGACCCCCATTTTGCCCCATCACCCACCGTTTTCTCGGGACGCCCCCCCCCCAATTTTATCACTGTCCGGTAATTTTATGGCCATGAATTTGATTTGGAGGGGGAAAACAACTATTTTAACCGTTAAATATCTTCTGAGGGGCTACAGAGGTGAAAAGTTCTAAAATATGAACATTTGTAGCAAGAGGGGGGGGGGGAGATTTGTCCCCTTAAATTTTAAAAAATCAATAAAAATTACCGGTTTTTCTGGTTTGTTTCTAAAATTATATTAATCAAAAGTTTGTAAAAAATACAACTATCCCAAGTGCCAGCCATTTACCAAGGTTATCCTGTCTTAGTCTATGTGGTGTTGACATCTTGAAGAATTATATTGACAAATTTTCCATCTTCTCCAGTATTTTTGAATAACTTTAGATAGCTTTGCTTCATAAACATGCTTATTGATTATTCAGGTAAATTCAGTTCAAATTCTTACCTGGAAGATTGAGAAGAAAAGTTCCAGGGGATATAATACAAATGAAAAATACACTGAGATGGAGCTTGATCTATTCGTTTATTATGCACAGTAACTTTACTGAATTATTCTTTAGAAAACCTATTAAATAAATTTCAAATCATTTTGGAGAACTTTTCATCGATGAATAATCTTCAGGAACAAAAAGGAAATAGATTTTTTATTCTTAAAAGAATAAGTCGTGATCATTCTACGTAAAATTCTCTTTGAAATGATTGAGCATTTTAGAATGATTAACTTAACTCTTTATTCCCGAGGCGACATTTTTCTTCTAGCTCCTTTAAAACCGGCACTTTTTGGGAGGAAGCGACATGAATTGGACTCTCCCAAGCTGGGTGGTTATTTACCCTATCACCACAGCCCTGTATAACCTTCCCTTAAGGCGCACGGAAATGGGCTGTGGTTGGCAAGGATAATTGGACCCCCTACCGCGATTATCTCCGAAGTGATCTCAGAACCTCCCCTCAAAAGGAGCCAGCCGAATGAGACTGTCCTGCGTCGCTGTTAAGGGGGAATTATTAGACCGCCTCGCTCGTTGTGAGAGGTTTAATGTATAAAAAATGTTTTTAGAAGTTTAGCTTAAATTCCGCCTAGTAAGCCAATGCCTCTAAAACTGGAAAGTTCGAATTTTCTCTGGCCATCTTGAATGAAAACTATTACGGAGCGTTATGGATATTATCAGATAGTCGAAGTTCAATACAACACTTGGAAGACTGGAACAACGTGGACGATCGTACTTACATCTCTATATTTAAATTACTTAGACATATAGGCGTGGATCATGAGGTGCAACTCCGATGGATACCCTCCCATCTGGATATTTATGGAAACGAGGTTGCTGACGATTTGGCGAAGCAGGGCACGGCTGAAACTTTGTGTTCAGCCACTCCTTAACATTGACGAGATTTATTCCATCAGAAAAAACAAAGATTTAAAGACGTGGAGGGTCCCTCCATCCCATGATTGGTATAAGCGGAGCAGTCCTGGTGGCTCCATTGGCCTTGCTTGTGATAGAGCCGACCAGACGGCGCTGTCTAGATTTTTTAGCGGTCACCTGAGGAGTTCCTCCTTTAGCCACGGTAACAAAGTTTTTCCGGTCTGCGCAAAGTGTGGAGTAGCGATTTTGTCCCCAGAGCACATCCTCTCTTGTCTTCGCCTATCTAGGGAGACTTTCGAGGCGGATCCTTTGCTTGCTCTCGATTTCTTGAGAGTGAGTGGGCTCATGGATGGTGTCTAGCTGCCTCTAGACAGAGAGGGATTAGTAACAACAACTTCACTTCATTTATAAAAGACAATCACGATATCAGAAGTTCGATCGGCAGAGTTTATTACATGAAATATTAATTTGCGGGACGAAAATGTAGAAGGGATCTACGAAAGAAGAAAATAAACGAATAGTTTGCCGCTAAAATATTGAAAATATGATTTCAGTCCTTAATAATGGAGAAGAAATTAAAGTTTTGCTTTAAGACCTCAAAATATAATACAATGGTATAGTTATAATAGATATACCTCTTTGTGCTCAGAAAAAGTAATTAGATGTGAAAGTGAAATAGTAGTTTGTGAGCTTATCCGTTCAGGATTGGAAACAAATAAGAAGCTGAAGTTCACTTTGGGCAATGGGAAAAGAGCCTTTTTTAACTATCTTTCTCAACTACAGAGGACAAATATGCTAAATTTGGAATCTCTTTGAAAAAATCTTACTAAAGAGACAAGTCTTTTCTCCTACCTGCATGATTTATGATAGCAATATGAAAATCATTTACCAAAGTATAGTTCTCCTATCCTTTGTTTATTATTGAAAGAGTCTTCTTTGATTCTAACTTGTAAATCCAGGCTCTTTGAAAGTTCTTTATAGGTGTTTTGTAATACAAGCTTCAATAATGACAATAGGGTATATTTATAACGAAAATAGATTCGAAAGCTAAAACGGAGTCTTATTTCATAAAACAATTAAATAACATCCAAGTAGCAATCCTATTTATTTTAACGTGTGTTCTATATTCATAAAACAAACCTATGACGCACATAGAAGTTATTATTCAAGTGGAATAAAATTTGGTTCTCAAAATTAGCATTTGAAAAATATATTTTTTTCACCTTAAAACGATTTTTTACATATAAATAATCACAAAAATCGTTCGGGTTAATGAACTGCAAATTAATAATTATAAATTAACATTTGAACACAAAATAAATACGAAATTTGTAGATAGCATGTAAATAAAAAAATATTCCCTGTCATAAAACATATGTTTATTTTATTTGTTTTCAATCAATGTTAAACATTTTTCTCCGATATATATCTATTTAAACACGTCAAATTTGAAGGGAAATCTCTCGAATGAAGAGGCAATTTGCACCCGTCAAACCATGACGGGTGATTTTCTAGTATCTTACAAAGACTGCATTGCCTTCTTTAGCCAAAGCAAATATTTCGTAAATGCTATCGCAATCAAATTTCTGTTGATCGGGGTTCGGGAGAGCTGTTTTTTCAATCAATTCAAAGGCAGAATACGTAAAATTACTAAAACTAATATTAATGAAATTTGGTTTCAGCTTTGATGTTCTTCGTTAATTCGATTATCAAATAAAATTACAAACGAGACTACGATTCATGGCTATCAGCTACCAGTACGTGGTATGAGTCACTAAAACCACAAACGAGACAGTAAAAACAGTAAAACATCTTCAGAACAGTAAGGTGTTCTCCAGACGCGTCTGGTCCATTCGTTAGGATTTATTTCGAAACGAAACTCGTCCTACGAAAGATTTGTCTGTAGTAGGCATTTCACGCTCCGACAATTGCCATTTCTTTTACTCGTATGGGTGCTCATTACTTTTTGAGCTTCAATTCTTATTACAATATATTATATTTTTGTTTAATGAAATCATTTGTCTGTATTTGGTGAAGCGATGTGATTTCAGGGTACCGACCAGAAATGAATGAAGAACAATATGATTTAGGACTCACTCCGTTTCACAGAAATAATGATTTGCAACTTTCATTAGTGGTTTGCTTTGACTTGCGAAATATTTACATACATTTCGTAAAAGCAGCACGACTATTCGGGAAGATATAAAGGATTTCTTAAAAAATCCTTATTTTTTCCGGATGCGTTTTGCTTATAACATGCAGAGTTTCCAACAAAATTATACAACACTTACAGAATATCGAACAATATACTAGAGAAGCATTATCACTAAAATTTGAAATAAATACTTGAAATATTAGAGGAAATATGAGTGTTTTTATAAAATAATTTTTACTGCGCATGTGAGAAATGTTGCAAAATTTTTTTTATTCATATCATCACAGCCAGGTATACAGGGTGTTGATTTAGAATGAGAATCTGATTTAAGAATTTGTTAGGTTGAAATCGTATATATATATAGTTATATATTTTTTAAACCATTAAAACTCATATAACATTTTCATCATATACACCTATTAAATCATCTTTTAAAATTAAATATAATAAACTATATAACTAAATATTATTCACACAATGAAATACAGAAAGCTAATAATATTAAAAACTATTACTATGAAAAAGGCAATCCAGATATGGAATTCCAACAATCAAATGCCAATCGACCTGAGGAATCGATTATGTCACATTATTTCGAAATTTATAGACGCCAACCTTCTGTGAGGGCCAATTGTTGGAAAAACAACAAATATAGGAGTAAATCACCAAAATATATTAAGAAAAGAGAGAGAAAATTAACTAAATGCTTACTGCTTCAAAATCATAGCAAAAATTGTCAATATATATATATATATAAACAATACTTGAATAGGGATTGCATAATTATTAATTTTAAATCTTACGTAATTGTACTTAAGGAAACAGACTAAAATCAGTGACTCACCTCTTTTCCGAAATGATATAACGGCTTCATTATCCGAATTGTTATTACTGTTAGAATTACATCCACAATTAGATCAGAATAGACGAATATAAGAATGGAGTTTTACGGTTCATTCACAGATTTTAGAGCGCGTACAAACATCACTCATTGTACTCCTTGTGTAACGCATAACGAATACAGAATAGAGAGTAACTACAGAAAAAACGAGTATTCAGAGTTCAGTCCATTGAGGGCGCCCTCTGTTGGCGATCTCTTAAATCTCCACAAGGCAATTTATATAAAAATTCCAGTTGAATACCGTTAAAATTTAGAAAGATTTCAGCATTGTAGTGAGGTGAATTTCATTTCCACCCTAAGAGAAGCTAAATGATGAGCATTTTCCCACAAATTAATATTTTTTAAATTTGATTCTTCGAATAGTTATTGATGGAACTGCAATTTAAATCATGTGTTTAATTTATAAGTGAACATAGTATATAGGATAGTCAACTTTCATAAAACTCAATATTACTGTTCGAAGATTCAAATTTAAATATATCAATTTGTGCAAGATCCCTCATCATTTAGCATCTCTTGGAGGATACCGAAATTCGACTCACTGCAATGCCGATATCTTTCTTAATATTAACGGTATTGAACTGGAATTTTTATATCTGGCTTTGAAGTTATGAAAGAAAAATTATACCACATGCGCTGTAAAAAATTATTTAATACAAATACTCATAGTTGGTCTAATATTCAAAGTATTCACTTTAATTTTAGTACAGAACACCACTCCATACCCCTGCACCTGGAATCAGAGTGACTGATTCTTTAAGCAGTTAGATAGGGATAGATCGTCTTTTTATTTAAAAAACACCATTACATGCCTGACAAAAAAAGAGAAGGACAAAATAAATAAATTAAAACAAAACTGCAAATATAAAAATACACTTAAAAGCTTACTTACACGGATTTGATCGCTATAATTCCTTATATACATAAATATACAAAACAGATGGAAAGGCATGGAAATAAAACAATATTTTTTACCTTCTTTTTCTTGCTTGAGAATATTCATGTACCTTATGAGGAGGGGGGGGGAACATTCAGTGTAAAGAACTGAAGTGCACTTTCCGTTAGACTATGATGATCTGAGGAAGGAGGAATAGATGTTCTCAATACTGTTGTCGAAGAGAAGGAGAATTACTAAGTCGTTTGCAGGAGGAGATGATCATTGTGATGCATACATTTTATCATATTGTGGATTTTCTGCCTTGAGATTGTATTAGAAGAAAACATTTTCAACTATAAATGCTTACATTTTTCTCTCTATTGATTACGATTTTAGGGAATTTGTTAATTTTTTTTCTTTTTTCCTTTATTTGTTCGCTGGACAGATTCAGGTCACAGAAAGGAATAAACTTTGACTTTTGTCATTCCTTTCTACAGAAAATTTGTCCAATTTAGAACTACAAGTGGCGTGTGGTCTCCGATGAGTTCGCCATTCTAGTTCTTTTCCATTTTATTTCCATTTTGAGTATTTTTTTATATTCTAATTTTTCTTAAGTGTTTCAATTATTAGAGAATCTTTTGTGATTTAATATTATGGATTTTGTTGTGTTATATTTAGGAAAATGTTGTTGATGCAATCACTTTATGCTGCTGCGTTAAGCACGTAAGAAGGTGCATTGTTATCATTATTATTATTGTTTACTTCTTCTGCTTCTTTTATATATTTTTCTTTTTAATTCAAATTTATGTGTTTTTTATTTTTACTATCATTATTCTTACAAGAGATTTGTCTTCGGCTTCCTCATAACGCTTCTCTAACATATTGCCAAGCATTTTGTACATTTCGTATAATTTGGTTGAAAACTCTGCATGTATAAGTCAAAAAAACATAAGGGACAATTTCGGATTATTTTATGAAAACCTTTATATCTACCCGAATATTCTTGTTATTTTTACGAAAATGCATATAAATATTGCGCATATGAAACAAAAGAACTGATGAAAATTGCAAATCATTATCAGCTTTATGTGGATGAGTTCTAAATCATTTACTTCCTCATCAACTTCTGGTCGGGTACCCTAAATACGCCGAATATTCACTGCAAAATGCGAGTTAAAGTCTTTTATTTACATGGTCGAAGTTCAAAAAAAATGCATCCAATCTTTTGGTAGATATTCCAAAAACTGTGCAAAAACAAAATTGTTCTTATTATTCTGTCATCCACGTGTATTAGTTGTAACATTTTTTGCTGTTTTTGTTATGAAAAGCTAGAAAATAAGGAGTAATTGTCCAAAAAATTTGAGTCAACATATACCTCTGCGTATGTTAATGTTCCAAAATGGACGCATGCGCTAAAGCATTAAAGTTTGTACCAGGAAATATGTATCGCATGCATACAAATTTATATCCTGGTATTATGTATTGATAGTATTGTGTATGTAAAAACCTATATATATGTATCGGTTGTAGCTCAGTGTTTAAGTTTTTTTTAATAAAATGTCAAACAACCACCTTAATATCGGAAAATTATACACAGGGTGTGCACAAAAGTCCTTCTACCTCACATTAACTTGAGAACGGCGACAACTATTGCCACAAATTTGGTGTCTAGGTATAGTGAGATGATCATGCGCTACACGGTGAGATGAGCTACAGCGCCACCTGTCGGTAAACAACGGAGTTTGCGTTCCTATCTCGAAAACGTTACAAGATACGAGGAAAAGTCAGTTACAAAATTGTAGAGCGTCTTCGATTTAGTACGAAAAGACACCTTGTGCACAATAATGCGAAGAGGAGAACGCTTAAATGCACATCTGTTTTCGTAATTGTGATGTCACAAGACATGGACAAAAGAAGAAAATTTTATTTTTCGGGCAAAAAATAGCACCATTATGATTTTTATTTTGGGAATAGCTCAAACAGCAGGTATATAGACCTTCCCACCAACATTTCAGGACTTTCGATGTCGTATTACAGCAGCTGTGCTAGCGGACCAACTGATGTGCTAAAAAGCGTGCAAAGTGAAATTCAAACGAGAGCCCAAATCTTTGTTGTAGATGATGGAGAGCAGTCTGAACACAAATCATAAAGGTATTTTGTGATAAGTAGATGTTTCTTTCCTCTTTTTAACCCGTTTTGAGACTTCACAGTTTCGGAATTTGAGAACGAACAAATGTGCATTTTAAGCTTTCTTTTAAGCTTTCTGTTCGTATTAATGCGCACGAGATGTCTTTTTGTACTAAATAGAAGACGCTCAACAATTCTTAATTGATTTTTCCTACATTTTGTATCGTCTTCGAGATAGGAACGCTAACTCTGTTGTATGCCACCAGGTGGTGTTGTAACCGATCTCACCATGTAACGCATGGCCACTTTACTATTCCTAGACATTACTTTCATGACTAAAGCTGCCATTGTGCTGAAGTTAAAGAGGGGTGGTGGCCCTTATTTAAGTGGAAACCCTGCATATTCCACATATGTTTGAAGTTTTCATTTTTATGCATGCATTATAAACAGATTTACTTCGATGAACTCAAAATACCAACGAAACGAGTTTGTGGAAATAGTTGTCGCCTTTCTCAAGTTCATGTGGGGTAGAAGGACTTTAGTGATGTTAAAGGAATGTTAGCTATTTCGTTTAGCCCAATTAACTCAACAGAGCTACGTCAAATTCTACAATTAATAATGATTCTAGTCGATGGCTTAGCGAATGTAGAATGTCTGTAAATAACAATGCTCAGGCTACAGACATACATTTATGATAACTGATTGAAATGAACAATCAGAAGAAAGCGATGTTGCTCCGTGAAAGTGTTTGATTCAAAAAGTGTAAAATATTTCAACCAAACACTTTCAAAAACTGACTGAAACTGGATATTTTACAATTAACACTCACTGAGTACTTTCAGTTTTCGAGAGTCTCTTGTGACATAATGTGCACATAGCTTATTCAGCATGTTTTGCAAACCTTTCTTCATTACTTAATTTAATTATGATTCCTTTTAGCGTTATGGCCCATGCAACATCTTTATGGCTTATGCTCCTATATAAAAAAATTTTAGTATGCTTGACGTAAAGTTATATGGAACACTTTTTTATTACTTCGTAAGTGTATTTTTTGAACTACATTTCCTAATACCAGGTCAAGGTCCAAACTTTTCATTTTAGTTTGGCAGCTTCAAGACTGTATTATTATTGGTGCTTAAGTGAATATTTTAAGCCCTTAGAAGCAAAGCCTTCGTTTATCTCTTTTTCTCACTTAGTCATGTCTGTTTCTGCCTTTCTGGCAATCATTAACTTTTCTATTTGTGCAATGATGTGTATTGATTTTAATATATATTAATACTTTTCGGAAATTGTAGGAATATGAAGTCGCTACTTTTATTATCGTGGATAACAATGGTTACATCTTTGACGCTACCGAATGTAAGTACAGAATTCTGTTCTGTTACAAATGTTAGAGAAATTGATTTTTCTTTAGCAATTTGAATAAATTTTTTGACAGATTTATTTATTATAAAAGCTTATACTGTAAATAAGTATAATTTATTCTACGTGAAAACATTGATTCCCTTCCACTAACTTATATTAATGTATACTATAAAAATAAAGATTATCATTACATTTAATAGATCTTAATTTTACAAAAATTTCATATTTGTATTATTTTGATATTAAATATTTGTTTTCTTATATATTTTTATTAAATTTTGGAATTAAAAATAAGCAACTCATATTTGTACATTCAACGTTTCATCTTATTAAATCTATTAAGATTTGTTTCTTAGTAATGGTGCTCTTATGAAAATAAACACTATATCTAAACTTATACGTGAAAAAAAGATTATATTTATGTACTTTTAGCAAACATAGGCAAAATAAATATTTTGACAATGAACAGAAAATATTCTTATTTTTCATTTTTGAAGTTCGATAACAAAATATTCTAAGAGAAAGAGAACAATTATGTTAATGGATTCCATCATTGGCGGCGAATGGGTAGAAAAATTGAAGGAGCAAGGCATTTATAGACATCTAAGTACCCTGGAGTACAGGGGGTCGGCAACAAAATTTAAAAATTTAGTTCAAAAATTCGCTAGTTTTCTTCGACATTATTGCTTTTAAATAATTCTTAATTTTAGGCAGCTAAAATCAGGGGTGTAGTGGAGGCGGAACGCACCAGAACGGCGTTCCTGCACTGCTTTATAATTTTTTAACTCGCCGGAACGCCGTTCCTGCACTGTTTTTTCTTTATGAGAAATAAATAAGGAAAACAAAATTGCGAGATGTGTCTCCTTAAAACAATGCGGCAATTGTATAACCCCTTGCGTATAAAATATGATAAATATTTATATTAATAAAAGTTGTGGCAATGACATTTTGTCTCACCCTCCTGCCGGTGGATGGCACTGCAAAGACCTTTGACTTTCCTGAGAAGAACGAGAGACAGTGTGACTTGAGCCTTCGTGCGAGAACGCTGGCTATTTTCCTCTCACGGGACGAACAAATCTCGCCATGCTTAGCGAGTTGTGTATATGTAATGTAATATTAGTTAACCCAAAATAATTCTATGTGGAAGATGCGTAAACAAATAAATTTCATTTAATTCAACTTTGCCCAACGTTATTTTAACCCTTCATTTTCACTTCCTGTGAGCTAGCCGGATAATGGCGGCTAAAAAGTAATAAAGAGGCTATTGGTGGTGGAAAGGGATTAAAAGCATTAAGGTTGCAAACATTTAATTGCATTTTATGTTTCGATTCTGAAAATTCATGATATTTTCTATATTATTTATCAATGACATGATTTAATTAGTTAATTTACTTACTTAATTATTACTTAATTTTATAATAACTAGAAATCAACGTAATTTTTTTTAAAAATTATTCTTTAACCTCTTCATTATTTTTATGGTTATTACTACAGTACGCATTATGTTAAGGTTTGATCAAAATTAAGTGTTTAAGATTTATTATACCACAATTTAAATACTTAGATAAAATAATTATAGTTTCAAATATTTAAAAAAATGCCCTATTCTATCCCATCGCCCTATTTATTTTGCAACAACCTCCAACAATATCACCAGGTCAGAGCGAAAATTCATGACATTTTCTATATTATTTATCAATGACATGATTTAATTACTTAATTTACTTACTTAATTATTACTTAATTTTATAATAACTTGAAATCAACATAACTTTTAAAAAAAAATTATTCTTTAACCTCTTCATTATTTTTATGGTCATTACTACAGTACGCATTATGTTAAGGTTTGATCAAAATTAAGTGTTTAAGTTTTATTATTCCACAATTTAAAAACTTAGATAAAATAATTATAGTTTCAAATATTTAAAAAAATGCCCTATTCTATCCCATCGCCCTGTTTATTTTGCAACCCCCTCCAACAATATCACCAGGTCAGAGCGTTCCGGCACTGCTAAATTTACTACATCACTGGCTAAAATGAAATGAAAATTTAATTTTTTTCGGGAAAAGTAGGCAAGAGACAGCCCCTTATTAAGCCGCCACTAGATTCCATTAACTATTCGTTTTTTCCTACTGTATTTTTTCAATCATTTTCTTCCGTCGGCATTATTCTTTTATTTTATAGTAAAGCAAATAGAAGAGCAAAAATGTTTGATGAACATATTTATATATTAGTTTTTATATATTTATCTATTGTTTTCACATAAACTTTGTTAAATTAAGCAAAATACGTTTTATTTTAATGTGTGACAAAAAAATTAATCTTAGAAAAGTGTCTGGTTCATAACAGTTTAAAATTTTTAAATAGCAGAAATAAAAATTGTTATTGGAATTTTTTATGATTCTTTCTTCTGCCTCTTAACTGTCTACTTTATTTCTTAAAATCAAATCTTTGCAAAAAGATGTTACTACTTTTTAAGAAACTTCAAGAATATCAAAAATGTTTCATTAATGCATGAAAAGAGTTTCATATATGGAAGAAAAAACCCATTTCTTTCATTGTAAAAAACTGTACGGCAGGAAAAATTGAATATTCTTGCTTTCCCTTAAGAAGAATATTCATTATTCGAGGAAACGAAAGTTCAGAATTTAAGGAATAATTCTAAATTGTGTTCGGAAAATTTGCGAAAAAGAATTCGTTTCTTTTAGTGAAATTCTATTTGAATTCTGAAAGAAGAAAGTTCCAGCTTAATATCATATTTTTAATTTTCTATGAAAACAGAATGTTAAAAATCTTGGATCTGCTAGTAAACAACAAATCTTTTTCTGCATGAATAATCATGCTTCCTACGGGGATTTCTTGCGTAATTAGAAGAAAGTAAACTAATGAATAAACTCATGAACTTAAAAAACATTTTTCATGCAACTCCTTTGTTCATTAGCGAATTTTTCCCATATTTTTCCATATTTCCTGAAATTATTCAAATGAATTATACTAATGAATTTTAATTTTTGAAATATTACAAAACCTTGCCAATAGTTATGTATTTTTAAATTATTTTTTGTCTTGAATATTGTTTACTATCCTTAAGTTACTTGCAAGACAAAAATAACTATATAATCAAATTCTATTTCGAGATTAAAGCTATTTCTATTCAATAGTGATTTCAGTTAATAATTATAAATGATCAAGAGGGATTTTAGTTTCTTTTCACTGGCTATAACAGATATAAACAAAAATTCTCCACAATTGCCTATTTTAACTGTTCATGGGGACATGTAGATATAAATGAGTTTACTGACCAACCAGTTTTTTAGGTCTCCAGCCGTTGTCTTATTCTTAATATCTGTTATTTGCAAATATTCATTAGTTAGCTACAGCCACATGTCCATGCGCCCGTTTAGAATCAATTGTATGTATAGGCATCTTGTGTAGTAATTTTTGAATGTCTGCACCAGTATTATCAGTGCCTTTTCTAGTGTATATCTGTGCCATGGGCATGCCCATCTCCGACGACGGGTCGTACCCCAGTGTTACCGTACAGAAATGTCACAGTATGGAAATATTTGCATAGTGATAAAGGTACCTTCAGAAAAGGAAAATGCTGAAATAGATAAGCTGCAAAAATCGTATTAAATGGCACTAGGATCGTATTGAGTGAGTAGCACACTAAAGGTAAGAGCATGAGATCAAATTAGAAAAAAACACTGTTTATTAACAATTAGCACTCGTGACATTATTACAGAACAATTATCCAACACAATCTTCTTTGAACTAAAACCCACGTGTTTGCATAAATGAGTATAAAGTACTTTTCAAAATTTTCAACATGATAAACAATTATTAGATAAACAATTATTTTGACTGCAGTCAAAGAAAAGAAATATGACCGAAGCATGCTTCACCAGAAAGATCAAGATGAAAATTTTATCTAGTTATCTATGAGTGACTCTGAAATGAGATCTCCATATCTCTCCATCTTATCAAGGATAGTAACGTGCGATGAATGAGTCATAACTAAGCCAAGAGTAGAACCCCTTATTTTTAATTCTGTGTCTTTCAAAACAAATTGTACAAATAAATTCACTTCTACTCAGCATCATGCGACTTAGATCTTGAGGGAAAAAACGACACTACCAAAAGAGGAATCAAAAAGCGACATGACATTGCATTCTTCTTTCGAACACACACACCTCACAAAAAACGTTCCTTCAACTTTGTTGCCACTCATTTTCTTCTTTTTAAAACCTGTTCTACTGTTGGTCTAACTATAATATTGTCCTGTGAACTGTCGGTCCAACTATAACACACACTGTCTTGTTCACACCCGATAAAACGAGGGGTCGTCGCATGAGCCGCTCGTAATGGGGGTGTTGTACGGGATCCGCAGTGCCTGATGAAGTCGTGGCGACTGGTCATTCAATATCGACCCGGATGTTGAGGCAGGGTGGGAATTTGGATGGTTTGGGCCATGGACACGCAGGCACTATTTCGCAGTCGCAGCTGCTGGGGGTTTGCTTGTGCATTGTATATAATCATCCTTGCTTAAAGGCATAGAACTGTGATGGAATAAAATTGCCTGTATACTATTGGAGATAGGTTCCTCATACTTTCAGAAAGCATGCAGAACATAGTCACCGACCATGGTAGCAGGATACAGTGCATGTAGGCTACTCTTACTAGGTTACCTCTGCATGTTTAAGTGCCTCTCACTAGGTTACCTCTGCATGTTTAAGTGCCTCTCACTAGGTTA
>BGPR01000582.1:411219-453743 GCA_013235015.1 Araneus ventricosus
ACTAGGTTACCTCTGCATGTTTAAGTGCCTCTCACTAGGTTACCTCTGCATGTTTAAGTGCCTCTCACTAGGTTATCTCTGCATGTTTAAGTGCCATGGAATTTGAAATTGGTGGGAAATGGATTATACGAAATATATTAATGAGGATGACTTATAGAAATTGTTATTGAAGTTAAATATATTGTGCTGTTCCTGTAGTCAATGAAATCAGCAAAGCAATGAGACGAATCCGTGCTTCAAATTGTTACGCTCAAATGTAAGTATTCAAATCAATGCGCGATTTAAGGAGAAAAAAGGCATTAATTCATGGTAGAACGTAATACAACCTGCTTTCAGATATAAAGTGGCGTGAGAAGTAGATTTAAAATTTGACCACGTACAATTTTCCTGCATACTCTGAAGTATTATACAGAATGATTCAAAAATTCTTGGAAAAACCTAAATGGAATGTCTGTACACTGAAAAAAGTCATTTTAACAATAGGAAGAGGTATCACAAACGCGACAGGGGGCTTCTTGTCAGCGAATTCAAGAAAAGCAAGCAATGAACCATTTAAAGAGTAAACACAGATTTAATGGAATGCAAATTCACAATAATACGACAAACCTTTTCCATTTCAAGTCGCATGCAGCATAATATATACAATGGCAAGTAGAACGCTATATCAACAACAAAACTTTAGAGTACTTGAAGTATTCAAGTACTAGTCTTTAAAAGTTTAAATATTATAAAGTTATAATTAGTTATACAGGCTTTGTACAGTATTACTCAATAAAGGTGTTTTTATGCTATTGTAATTTTTTATTCCAATAAGCCTGGGTTGTACACTTTATCTAATAATTCACTGTCAAAGAGTGTTCTAAGTTTATGTAACGGCTTTTCAATCACCCTGTATGTATACAATGGAACAAGTACAGTCCTTAATTCCAGAACGGTAACAACTATAGTCGTAAAAGTGGTATCTAGGTATAGTAAAGTGACCGTGCATTATTCCACGATACCACCTACAGCGCCACCAATAGTCAAAATTCGGAGAAGCGGGCTCATCTTGAAATTCGGGGAAAATATCAATACAAAGTTGTAGATAATTATAGATTTACTAAGTAAGAGCACCATACAAACATTTAAATATTTTTTCTATATGCAATTGCAGTATTTCTTCAAACACACAACATTCGTTCCTGCGCGTTTTGAAATTAAGGAGAAATGTCAGTTTTAACACAGGAAAGCTTGGCCAATGAGATTAAGAATTACAGAGTTTCTTATAAAAAGCTGTCTTTCAGACATTCATAAAAAAAAAGAAGACTCTAAGATCTTTCAGAAATATTCTATCAAATTATACATTACTTTACTACATTTGGGTATTAAAAAATAGTGCAAATTAATGTTTTTTCCTTTAAAATATCCTCATTCATACATTTATATATGTAATAAGAAATTGTACAAAGCTGGAATCTTTAAAGCACTGATGGAGATTTTGTACTTCAACTATCAATAGATAAGATTATTATTTAATAATTAATGGAGAAATCTGCTGCGTTTCTTTCTGTTAAAAAGTAACGGCCTAGTAGTTCGAGGCTCTTTTCAAAAACCTGTGATGTTACGATACTTACTAAGATATTAAAATACTTTTCTCTAAATGTAAAGGTGGAGATAAAAGAGAGATGAAAATATTTTAAATGCAAATTTCTTTAGCAAAGAGAATAAGATATTTAAACCTTTGATCATCCCATTTTCAATCACAGGAAACAAAATACGTAAAAAATTTTAAAATATAATTATTAGAAATTTGAAAAAAATAATGGAGAGATAATATTTCAAACGTTTTTTTCTCATTTTATTTGGTTGCTCAGATGTGCAGAATAATAATTTATGTTGTTTCATGTCTAGCGAAACATGGTTCTCAAACAGTCCTTTGATCATTATTTTTTTAAATATATTATTTCTGTAAGAGATTTTTGAACCGTTAAATGTCCTTGATCATCGAGTTTTCTCCAACGCTTTATTTAATGCTTCACTTTGAATGTGTTTCTAAAAATGTATGAGGTAGGAGTGGCCTCGGGACCGGAGGGTTCTTGGATCGAAACCCGATTCCACCACATAAATACCGTCTATTTAACTCTATCTATACGGGACCGTCCCATACGTCCCTTCAAGCAAAAGACGATAGCCGTCCGAATGTCACTCTGAAATTTCCACCCCCCCCCCTTTCGTTAAGTGTGATTGATTTCACACCCACGACGCGTGCTTTCTTCGTTAGAGTGGCTCGCCCAGATGTGTTTGGGGAAGAGGGGAGTTTTCTTACAATTCCGACAATGACAGCTGTCATTGTGGTTTTTGAGGGGGGAAAGTGAATTTCCATTATCTTTGATAGAGGAGCTCGGACGTTTCCGTATTTTGAAGACACTTTATTTCAATGGCCTTAGGAATCAGAGGGTTAAGGCTGCTTCACTCTAAGTCTAACGTCGAAGATCCAACCTCTACTGCTAGTGTATAGGAAGCATTTAGACAAGAAGGATCCATCCTAGGTGACCACGATTCTAAATTACATTGTCCTTGCCGAAATATTTCTTGTGTTGTTTCAAAATAGAATGCTACTGTAACTACTCTAAAACTTATACAATTTAGAAATCAGTGAGCACCGACTTACAACGAAAAGGTATATATTTACTTAACATTAGATAATAATATATAATTTAGATTATGAAACCAATATTATTTGTCTGGCGATTACTCACAAATATTCACGAAATCCGAAATGTACGTTATCCGAAATAGAAGCTTTCAGAAATTTTAATATGCCTGTCTTGATTTTTTTTTATTATTACAAATTATATCTGATATTATAAACAATGTTACTAAGAATGAAATATATTAATTATTAAAAGGAAATGTCCAAAATCTTCCCTTTTAGTTTTCTTTATTTTTACATCTTATATTTTCTTTACAGTTTTTCATTTTAGTTTATAGAATTTCTCTATAGCTTAATGTATATCTTTATTTCTATGAATGTGGAAGAAAAGGAATTATTTTAAATAAGGATTCCTTATTAGCCATTTATCTTTCCTTTTTCCATATTCTATCGTTCTATCATAAAAGATTAATCTTTACAGAAAGAAGCAGAAGAAGCCAGAATTTAAAGAGCTTTCTAACTAATGGCATAGCTAAAAAATTTTATAAAGCATCAACCGCTAACAGTTTTCACGTTGGTTGTAGCTGATAGCATTAAATATTTTATTATTCATTCTTTAGTGTAATCATATAAAAAATTCGAGAATTTTTTTAAAAAATGAGGTCGGATTATATAATGCGTCATTAAACGCAGTCACATACTGAATACTTATATAATCAAATAATAGAAATACTAAGCAAAAATTAAAAAAGAAAGAAAAGTATAGATAAGAAACAGCATATTTAAACATGTTTCATTAATGTTTGATTAATTAATTTAATCAATTTTTAATTAATATTTTCATTAAAATTTAGTCAATTTATAACTCTTATATAATCAAACTATGTTTTATTTCAATCCTTATAATGGAAGTATTGAAAATTTATTATATAATTTTAACCTTTTTTTTGTAATTTATATTCATAAAATGAATTAAACCGTGATTCAATTTAGTTTTTTGGACAAGGGAAATTGCCGAACTTTTCGAGCGTCGTCCCGAACTTGCTGAGGAATTTCCGGTCGAACTATTCTCATATCTGCATCTACTCAAAGGATCCATCCCAATACAAGGTATCTTATGTAATATATTAGTTCCTAAACACATCTATGGGCAAAAATGAATGTTGAGATACATAATTTGTATGTATGTATCCGCATAATTTTCACTCATATCCTTTTTTCAGCCAAGGTGCTTTCTCTGTCCTGATGCTGCATATGAATCTATAGTAAGTATATTTCTTCGTCGTAATATATAACGCAAATGGTCGAAATTATTATGTGACTTAACTTTTGTAATTATAGTTATTTGTGAAAAAACTTAATTCAACAGATACAAAATTAACTAACACAATAACAAATCCTATCATAGGACAAAATCAAAAACGGTAATAGATACAGAAAAAACATAGTAATAATAAGAAGAAGAATCCGGCAGACAACTTTCTCAAATGCCACTCCCTGCTGGGATTCTAAAAATTCTGAATTGGAATAATTTTCTGTTGAGAAATGCACATAAAAAAGGCAAATATGGGGTTCCTATGTAACTTGAATTATCCCAACATTGAAAGAAAAAGAAAAACTTCCTCAAAATACTTCAAAATGCCTTTAAAACAAAAAGCAGGAGAAAGAAAAGATAGAAAACCTTATCTTCTACCCAGGAAACATTATCATTTAGGCCAACTCTATTGATTCAAATAATGGCGCCTAAATATATGGAAACAACAAAGAGAAACTGATTTGGATGCCAAAGACCCTAGCGCCATCTATTAAGAAAAAAACCAAAGTAATTACAGTTGGCTCCAGCCCTTCTTTAATTAAAATTTCATATTTGGAGACATTTTATGGAAAATCGTTGAACATTAAATTATTAATTAAATTATCTTTATTATTTATATAAGAGGTGCGATTATTGCAAATTCTTTTAATTCTGTTAATTTGAGCGAAGACAGCATTTCTTATAATTTTGTAAATAAGATGAGTTTGAAAATCACCTAAAGTAATGGCTCTGTAATAGAAATAATTTCTTTTGTCATACACACCTGCCAAGACATCTAAATCTGAAATCTCAGTTACCAAATCCAAATAATTGTATTTATTTATTTTATAATTAGTTTTTTTTTAAATTTAGCTCTTGCGGATAGCTATTAACTAAGAATCAAAGTCATTATAGTTAAATAATATTAAGTCATCAATATGCCTAAAACCAAAAATAAGCTAATCTTTAATTCAATTCTGATATTATCGATAGAAACAAATGGCTTGAACTCTGCAAGCTAAATATTAGTGAAAACTAACTCTTTAATGGAATGGACTACTACTGGCAGACCCAGGGAATACTTATGGGTAGTTCCTTTTCTAGTGCATTGGCTAATGTTTTTCTTCACACCTTTGAAAGAGACTTTATTAAATATAAGCTTATTTTTGGTTTCAAATATATTGATGACTTAATATTCTTTAATTATAATGACTTCGATTCTTAGTTAATAGCTATCCGGAAGAGCTAAATTTTTAAAAAAACTAATTATAAAATAAATAAATACAATTATTTGGATTTGGTAACTGAGATTTCAGATTTAGATGTCTTGGCAGGTGTGTATGACAAAAGAAATTACTTCAATTTCGGTCCATTACTTTATGTCATTTTCAAACTAATCTTATTTGCAAAATTATAAGAAATGATGCCTTCGCTCAAATTAACAGAATTAAAAGAATTTGCAATAACCGTACCTCTTAAATAAATACTAAAGATAATTTAATTAATAATTTAATGTTCAACGATTTTCCATAATCTATCTTCAACCATGAAATTTTAATTAAAGAAGGGCTGGAGAATTTGTAATTACAATGGTTTCTTTTCAATAGATACAGCTAGGGTCTTTGGCGTCCAAATCAGTATATCTTTCTTGTTTTGCTTGTATTTAGGCGCCATTATTCGAGCCAGTATCGTTGGCGTAAGTGGTAATGTTTCCGGGTATAAGGTAAGGGTTTCTGCATTTTCTTTCTTATGCTTTTTATTTTAAAGGCATTTTGAAATATTTTGAGGAAAGTTATTTGTTTTCTTTGAATGTTGGGATATTTCAGGTCACAGAGCAACCCCCGCATTTGACTTTTTTATGTCCGTTTCTCCACAGAAAAATATTCCAATTCTGAATTTTTAGAAACCCAGCAGGGAGTGACCTTTGAGAAAGTTCTCAACCGGATTTTCCTTATTATTATTATTATTATGTGTTTTCTGTATCTATTACAGTTTTTGAATTTCTCCTATGGTAGGATTTTTTATTCTGTTAGTTAATTTTGTATTATTTTCACTGTATGCGAGTACCAAATTGAATTATATATTTTTTATATCTTTTGTTATTCTTGTGCTTTTTGTTTTGGCTATTTTTTCGATTCCAGTATGTTTAATTCAACAGATCTTTTTTAATGGTATAATGAACATTAAAAACAATGCTTCTCAATTCCTCAGTTATTTCTTAGCCCCTAAAAAAGAAGAACAATATTCATGCATAATTTATTGATGCAAAATTCTGTCAATACATGCTTGTACAACGTAGGGAAAAAGATTCAGTTTCTTAGCAAAAATATTTTGCTTATGGAGTATAAATATTTTAAAACATTCATTTTCAAAAGTAGAATTCCAATGGCGTGTTCCTATTGCTTGATTTATAATTTCCTTAAAATCTTAATCTTAATATAAAAATTTGTTCAATCATTCCTTTAAAAGCACTGAAATAGTTTTTGAGGGAATTTAAGTCATCTTTAATATTTTTTCTTTCAAAAGGAGTGTATAGTTTCTAAGAACTGACCAGAATTTGTTGTTGAAATTTGCAAGTAATTTCCTGGTATACGGATTCACCCAGTTCTGCTTTTTATTTTGTTGAAAAATTGAAATTACTGCAACATTTCTTTCTAACTTCAGTGCATCGAAGAATTTATTAACATGCATCAATTGTTAGCTTATTGATTCAATCGTACCAAAATGCAGCTTTTGAATTAAAAATTTAGAAATGGGGAAAAATTATTTTTCTTTTATCATGAGAACATTTAGTAGAAACTGATTTCTATTTTTCTAGAAGAAATAGTTGGTTAAAATATTAAGTTTTTTCCTTTCTATTTTCCTTTTCTTTGAGTTAAGTATTTTTGGTGCATCCGGCATGGATTCGTCGGCATCCTGATCTAGCCGAATTTCAAAAAAATATAATAGAAGACAATTTTTTTTAAAGCTAAATATTTCAGAAAACATGTTCAGCAATATTTTTAAATTTCAAAATGTTTATCGATTACGATAAGAGCTGAGTTAAAAAATATTTCCAAACGACTAAAACATATAGTCACACATTATTGAAATTAAGAAAGTATTTAAAAGGTCTTATGCTAGTCCATGGATTGACAAACTACGGCCAGCAGGCCAGATGCAGTTCACTTATAAGTTCTATCCGGATAGCCACAGTTTTTAAAATAATTATATAAATTATTATTATATTAGGATTAAAAAATAATAGTATGAACAGTACATCTCAGTTCAAACCAGAATATGAGGAAATGTCAGCATTGCAATTAAAGTTTCATTCAACTCATTATAATTAAGAATTTTCCATTAATATTTTTTGAGTCCTTATCCAGATTTTTTTAATAAATTATATAAGAACGTTAAATATTTTTTAATCAGCTGCTAAAAAGTTTTGCATATCCTTGGAAAGACTAAAAGATTTTCAGTGGTTTATAAGCATAATAACTAGCTACAAATTGTTATTGAATTGTTATAGTCTTATCTTAGACGCTTTCTTTAAATATTTTTTTTTTATTTTAGCTACAAGCTTGTGTTCCTGAGGTAAGCGTTATATTGATCACTAAATTTTTACTAATAAAATAAAACTGTCAAATTATACATTATTATATATGATATTTCGCTTATAGCAATATTTACATATATATTCACTATTCTCTTAAATTTTTAATTGAAATATAAAAATAGTTTTTTTATCTACTGTTTATTCAATTTCTAATAAAATATTACATTTTTTAAAGAAAAATATTTTTATATTTTTTTAAACATATATTTCTGTATTTTCCATCAGATCTGTTGTTTTGTTATCTAATTTCAACATTTTTCTTTTAAGTTTATCGTTTCTTTATAAAAGATACTGAGTTTTATAGTCAATTTTTTGAATGAATATTAGAAATTTCTTACTTAATCTTTTTGCATAGACTGATCTGCAGGTTAATGTGACATACGAACAGGCAGAATGCATGGAAAAAAACTGTGAGGTAATCACAACTTCTTTCTAATAAATTTCCTATTTCCTTTTTTGCTTTTTCTCTAATATTTCAACAGCATTATTACAATAATACTAACAAATGGAAACCTTGCAAATCATCGCTTAACAAGCGACAACACCTGTCTCAATTTTTTTAAAAATTACAAAACGGAAGAAAAGAGTTGAATTTTTCGAGACCAATAACAAATATTTCTGAATTTTTTTAACATATGATATGAGCATGAGACAACATGTTCCTACCAGATCTTAAAACCAAATTACAGAAATATTTACTACTGATAGCAAAAAAAAAACAGTTCTTTTCTTCCTCTTTGAAATTTCAAAATATTGAGATAAGTGGTGTTGCTGGCTAGGTGACGAAGCTGATATTTACACTATGTATCACTATATAAGAGAAAAATATTCCACTGATTGATAAAACATTAAACATTGCAGGGTAATTAATAGAAGGTAAATAGTGCAGTGTAGAATCTTTCCATAAAAATAAACCTTATATTTGTTTAAATGGTTTCAAAACTACTTCTCCCTTATGAAATTCAAAATCAGAAATAGATTTTCAAATCATACTTTGCCATTACAAATATGTTCCTGTGCAAAACTAATATCAACGATTCGATTTCGAAATGAAGCACAAGGACTTTTATAAATGATAGGGCTGGGCGATGTTAAAGTTTTAGCATCGCGATGTATCGCCACTCTAACATCACGATATTTCGATGTTACGCACTTACTATTGCCTAATTTTGCATTCTTACACCTTTGAGTGGTTGATTAAGGCATTTATATGCTTATAATAAACTCAATCCTTAGTTACCTAACAAATAAAGTGTCAAAAAATACTACAAATTTGTCTAGTTATCAACAATAAATCGTATATTAAAAACAATTAATACGATCTTCTCTTCAACCAAACAAACGATGAACGGCAGGATTGAAAATTATACCCTTAATTTACACGATTAGAAGAGAGCACGAGGCCACACGAAGTAATGCACGTTTCGATGACCGAGACATTCTACAACAGATAAAAAACTTTGTTTCCTCAATTCTCGAGATGAGTTATTTTCATTCGCGGTCACATCGGGATTCATCGTGTCAGCACAGCTATCCGCACTTCGCAACGTAGGTCTCTGCTTGATGAGTCACGATGGAAGAAATGTGGGGAAAGATACGCCACGGTAATCACTGATGATCGGGGAAATGCCTCGCGCTTGCGGTCAACGATGCGCGATCGGGAACAATGCGCTTCGCGGCCCGTGTGGTCATCGATATCTACGATGCATCGGGAAACATCGTACACATCGTGGGTAAATCGATATTTCCGATGCTTCGAAAAAAACGACAATATAAACATCGGAACGGCGATGATTGCGAAACATCGATATTTTCCGATGCATCGAAGATCGGCACAGTCCTAATAAATGACTTTAACAATCTGTTTTCGTAAGTAGAAAAATTCTACAGATAACATACACAGTAAAGTGTCTTGAATGCGTCGCAATTCAACAGGTTTTTTGGTTGTTTCCGAGCACGCATTTCAAGAAGAAAGTACATGATATTTTATAGAATTCTTCATCGGTATTCGTGACGAGAAAGTTATTTATCGCGAGAGAGCAATTCCATAAGAAACGAAGAAACTCGCGTTTAATATTTTATTTGTCAGAATGTTATTTCTGGATAAAATATGAATCTCTCATCTTCATGAGACTCGAGAAAAAGTACGAATCATTTTGTTGTTTAAGGCGATATTTGATATTCCTCCACCAATTCAAAAAATCACTCATTTATTGAGTGTAATGCATTTGAAGTGGATACGTGATGTTAAGAATAATGATTATGGAGCCTAAGTGATAAGATTTACATAACCCATTTCGCGAAAAATAAATAAACCTAGACAATCAAACTTGTATTTCCTATTTCAAATTGGCACGTGGCAATTCATTACAGTGTAAATATATGAATTATTGTCATATAATAAAATAATCTTGTCAGAAATCCCTACATGTTTTCAATCAAATACGATTTTGAACTCCGAAGAAGTTTTAAAAGAACAAACATTCATATTCTCAAAAGTACCTGTTTTATTTTTTTTTACCAGGTAAGTCAGAATAATATGCCTTTTTTCCATGATAAAAAAGTAATAAATTTGCAATGATATATTAGATCTTTCGTCATACGCGTCTAAAGATATATTATTTAAAGATGTGAAATATAAAATGAAAATTATCTATCTAGATAATATACTTTTGTTTATTTTTATGTTTCTGGATACTGATTTGCTTTTCTCACATGCGGATTTTAGGATTCTGTTTGTAGTTGAAATATATTTCTGAAGATATATATATAGTATACTCTTAAAATAAGAATTTGATTCTTTGGATGAGTTGGGTTAAGACAATTTCAGTGTAAAATATATCGCATCATTTTCGCTTAGTTATTCTGCAGATAAAATCTAGTTAATGCTAGTCAATATTTTCAATAATGTCAATATTTTTATTAATTACAGTTTTCCTCAGGTATATAAGACTAACATTACGCTATACAAGTTCAGCTGGAACAACGTAACATTTCTCTCAATTTAGCGAATAAAAATATGAGTCTGCATTTAATATACGGATATTTAACGGATGAAGCCCACACCTCCCACAACTTAAATGAAATCATTTTTTAAACAGTTAATTTAATGGCGATGGCATGATTAATGCATTAATGCTGAGCAATATTGATACGAAAGAAAGCATTAAGCTTCGACATTTTCGATATCAGCAATGAATTATTCATTTTTTTATCAAAATTAATTATTACGTAATAATTGCCCGAGCGAGGTTTCTTTCAACTCGACCGTTTAGCATTTTGTCTGTCTGAAAATTTCTTTATTATGCAGTTGTTCGATTTTCTTTGAATTCTGTATGAATGTTCCTTGAGGTATAGACGAATTTGAATTCTGTATGAATGCTCCTTGAGGTCATAGACGAATTTGAATTCTGTATGAATGTTCCTTGAGGTCATAGACGAATTTGAATTCTGTATGAATGTTCCTTGAGGTAAGAAACGACGAATATGTAAGAATTTTTATTTTTTCATTCTGTTCCGAGATGGAGGCCATTTAAATGGTTTCAATGTTTCGGCGAGTTTGGCACGATTAAAACATATGAATCATTTTGGTAAAGGCGAGGCATTTAACTGTAATTTTGTTAAAGCCGATAAAAGAAGACATTTAACTGTAATTTTGCTAATGCTGAGAAGAGCAGGTATTTAATTACAATTTTGTTAATTCTGATAAAAGCAGACTTCTATTTCTAATTTCGTTAATACTGAAAAAATCAAAGATTTGCGTAAATACTTCGCATAAAAAAAGAAAGGCAACCCTGTGTTGAGAGTTGCTTTTTCATGCTTAGTTCTATCGAATTTAGATTTCCTCTTTTCTTCAAAATATGTTTTTTCAACGATTCTAGCCAAACTGTTCATGATATAAAAGTCTGAAAACTACCTCTATTCTCGAGCGTAAAAGTTTAACCCTTTCCGGCGCAAGGCATTAATTTTTTTTAAATATGATGAAAAAACATCATGAATGGGCTTAGTTTGTTGTTGAGATATAGAGTTTACAAAAAAAAAAAAAACCTATTCCTGTGGAGGGGTCATTTCGTTGTCCCTCTTTGGGAACAACCCTCATATGAGGACCCCTTTGGACACATCCATCTTGATACGCTCACAAAGTAATGTTAATTTACACAAAATCATGAAACTTCTAAAATATTGGAGGAAAATTGTCGAGTAAATTTTCTAAAATTGCAAAGGTCAAGAATTCAAAAAAATTCCTATCTCTGAGTCAAGAAATTTGGGCATTTTAAATTTATAATTTTTCGGAAATGAAAACGAAATTTCACTGTGCTGCGATCTACATTCTAAAAGGAGAACTATCAGCTGCCTTTTTCTGCAATTTTCCGGGTTTCCAAGTGGAAATGGATTTTTTAAAGACAATTTTATAGTTTGTGTCCTCTTTTGTAACCACTGCGCCGGAAAAGGTTAAACAACATTATTCCAGTGCAGTTCTGATGTAACTTTATTAATAGGCTGACGCATTTATTTTGTAAATACAGTGATTAAAATGTGTACATATTATAGGTGAGCAATAATGCGCATTGATTGATGCGGCATTCTAAGGTAGTGTATATACAGGATATTCCAAAATTCGACAGGCAAACTTCTAGGGGTGACCGTACACATCAAGACAAACACCTTTTGCAATAAAACATGGGTCCTTCGAACACTTACTTTATGTTATTGAGAATGTTTGTTGTTGATATTGTTACCAACATGGAAAGTCGCTTCCCAGCAATGTGAGTCTTATGGTTGGGTAGAGAGTTTTACAGGGATAAGTATGGATGACTGGCAGCAGCCACGTCTGGACCCCTGACCCTGGTGACTAACTTGGCGACCATCCTAGCGACAAATTTGTCGATATGGATCTCAAAGGTGCTGGAATCTTCTCGATATCTCTATTAGGAGAGGAGATACGCTTGAATGTACTAGATGATTCCATGTGACGTCACTGCCTCTCGAGGGAGACTATATAAGGAGCGCGCTTGGATCACGGAGTGAATGTTGATCGGCTTTCAACGTGTTGATCGACTGGGATTGCCTTGGAGTGCGAAAATCTTTGGAGTTCTATCGAGCTAGTAAGCTGTTAGACGCCGAGCGATATTCAGTATTAGCAGTGTTGATCTACTGGAACGACATTAGAGTTTCGTCTTCAGTGCGAACTAGGAAGCTGGTGAGCTGAGCGCTATTGAAAGTGCTGTTATTGCCGTTATGACTTACTTATTTGCTGACTGTTTGTGTTGCTAAATATCAAAGTGCTGAACTGTTATTACCTGTGAATTGTTGTCTGTTCACGTTGCTAATCTGTAATCCATCGTTTGCTGTTACCTGTACTACGTGTTTTCCTGCATATTTGTGAATAAACCTTCATTCTCCATTATCCTGCGTGTTGGACATTTTACACCATACACCCACAGAACGATTTTTGCAACAGTATTGTGTCCTACTTGCCATTATATATGTCATGTTGCGTACGACTTTCAGTGTTGTTATTCATACAACAGTGTTGTTGTGCTATTGTGAATTTGTATTCCAATGAACCTGTCTTACCTATTTAATCTTATATTCTCTTACCTTTTATTTAATTCACTGTCAATGAGACCCCGTAGCGGTCGACCTTTGTGTTTGCGACCCCATGTTCTATTGCAAAATGTGTTTGTCTTATTGTGTATGATCATCCCTAGAAGTTTGTCTGTCGAATTTCAGAATACCCTGTATATATGGGGATAATAAGGAGTGTACCTCCCTGAGAGACAAATTATAATATCTAGTGTGCATGGGAACAACATTGTCTACAAAATGACGGGCAACATTTTATAAACCTTTAAAGGGCCGTTGAAGAACGTGTATTAGGCTAGCCCTTTTTTCTACGCAATGGCTATTGTTCACAGAACTACTAGTAAATATGACGCGAAGCAATTAAATAATGTACTGAGGTTTTGATTTCTTCATTGCAATTAGTATGGACTGAAGAAAATGTTTCTTTTCCCTTCGAAATTATTTTCTGCTCTGTACGGGGAAGTCGCCAAGCGACTGCAACATTTCAATGAATTTTGTTTAGATTTTTTTCTATGCTCAAAGTTTGATGTTTTGACTTCCTGATGGTGGGTAAAAAGCGATACTTGGAATGAAAAAAGAAAGAAAGAATATTAATCATCTAGTGTGATAGACAGACATGCTTCAGATATGCTGTGCGTTCGTTTACAGACGTTATGTAAAGTTAAAAAGGAGAGCTATTCAACACTGTTTTGTTGCTTATAAGAGTTAAATCTCTTATGGGGTTTAAATAATTCATTAACAATAACGGTATTAGCAGACATAACATACAACATCTTTTAAGCAGCTTTTCGGAACTAAACTAAATCGCTTATTGCCTTCTAAATCAGAATAATAAAACCTAGAAAATACCTCGAGGAGATGATTGGAATATCCATAAAAACTGATTTAAAAAAATTAAAGAAAATTAGAACATTTTCTTTAAATATAACTAATTTATGATATTTAGTTGCCAAAGTATAAGCCATTTAAATTAATGTGAGTTAAACAGTTTTGAAGGAATATTTTTAGAGTGTTATGTGGCAAAATAATTTTTTAAAAAATTAAATAACAAAGAATTCTCTTTAAGACTTACATAGAATGAGAATTAATAAACTTGTAAAATTTAGCATAATCATTCAATTGGAATATTTGTTCTAAACAGAATTAATAAAAATTAGGAGTAATTTTAACTGTCCTCGTGCTGTTTGAAGAGGCTGTATATATTTTTCCTATATAAACAAGAAGCTTTCTTCTATATTAATAATAATATAACAAGCAATGCTAAAAATATTATTGATATGATTTTGATATCTGCAATGAAATTATTTTAATTGATACTAATTATATACACTTATTATTTCTGAAAGCATAACAAAAATTGTTAGCATTCGTTTCAAACAACTCAAATCACTAACCAATCTTGAATTTGAAGCGAATATTAAATATATCATTAAGTAAATAATAATAATCATAAGCTGTAAATAAGCATTTAAACCATATATTTTCGTGAGCAATACAATTACAGCTTTAAATATAAATGCCATTTCGGATTCTTGCAAACATATTGAACCTATTTGCAGATATATGAATAACAATACGAATTAAATCACGATTTTATGAAGAAAAAGTAAGAAATTACGCAGGGTCGAGGGCTAATAATACTGATTGTATATTTATGGATTCCAACTACTTTTGTTCTAGAAATATGCATCGTATTCATATGATCTTCACCTCTTTAATCCTTATAAGTATTTCGCTTTTTAAATTATTCTTCCTATGTTAATAAATATTCAGTTAATTAATTGTTCATTTCTATTAAAAATTGGCTTTTATTTGGACTTGGAAATTAACTGTTTTTCTTATACCTGTGACTTCTTTGTTTTTTATTCTAGATTAACTATCCAGAGGGCGCCAGGAGCATCACTGGCATCCGTGTGAAGCGACACGCATCGGATGATGCTCACAATAAAGAGAAGTCAATTATGAACTTGAATCCGGAATCTACCGTGAAATTAGAGCGGTCCCGAGTAAATTCGTTTAAGATATCTTCTCTTCCGAAACAGAACGATTCTTCTGCGCAAGCGCTGATCTTCGACGATCCCCTGGAAGAAGGCTTTTATGAGCAGCGGCCGGAAGTCAAAGTTCATAATCTAATTGTGATTAATAATACGGAATATATCATTTCGCGTCAAGAAGTATTTTTTGCAGTGGAAAAATTTGAAATTTCTACAAATTAGAGTTTGAAATGTGAAAACCTGTTGATGGGAAACATGTTGTTCTATATTCCTTTAATAAATCGTTCGCTCCCTTCATTTAGTGGTTTTTATTCGAAATGAAATGTTTCTGAAACAAGTGTTTTTATTGAAGTTATTATTTAACCCTCCATTAATCGCAATATCTAATAAACATGCATGCAGTCTGCATATATTGACTGTTTTTAATTCTTTACATTTTGCTTTCTTTTCACAGAACACTCATTTATTTACTAATGTAAAGGAAAAATTATCAAAGTCGGATGGACACATCATTTAATTGATTTAAATCCACGAAATACTATACTATTAGTATAGCATAGTATAGTATAATAGAACATTTAAGTGTCAAAATGACTATGGCAAATCGCGGTCCTATTAGTATTGGAAACTTGTGGTACAGGATATGATAAAAGCGATTACAAACGAAAATAAAAATTATAGTAATGTATTTTATCTTTGAAATACAGAAATTTATTGCAATAATTTTAAAACAAAATACACACATTTTGAGCGTTGGCATTTGTTAAAAATTCAAATTTGTTTTTTTTTCATTGACCTCTAAAACACTTTAAACCATTTGCGTGAGTGTGCCATCGCGAGTTAAAATTATTTCTTTACATTTTAAAAGTAATAAATATTACGATGGATTCAATGCACAGTTTTAGCTGTTACATCTTTTTCAAATCAATGAAAAAATCCTAGCATCAACTCTTTTTATTTATCAAAGAACAAAGGTTACTTTTGTGAGACGGTGGTTATTCAGTTCAATAATTTTATCTTCATTTCCCATGGAGAGAGTTTTATATTCTCTTTGTTTAAATATGAATAAGAGGAAGCACATTTAAGTGCAGAAAGAAAAAGCATAGTTGAAAGATTCATATTTCATGTTGAAACCGGACTTGAACTGTGAAAGCAAATAATAAGATAAAATTAATATCTGTTCTGTTCAAGTAGGAATACAAAATTTAAATGTCGCTGTCTACTTCATTTTTGGCAATTCACAGTTCATTAATTAAATTATGTTATGAAAGTACTTTGAAAATGTATTAGTGAAAAAATATAATTAACATCATGTCCATTACTTCTCTCAGGAAACATATAGAAATATATTTCAATTATGTGTTTAAATATAAGGATTAGGCATATATTTAAAAGTTTTATATTTTATTTATATCAGTCAAAGTTTTATTTAGATCAATTAAAGTTTTATATTTTATTTATATCAATCAAAGTTTTATTTAGATCAATTAAAGTTTTATATTTTATTTATATCAATCAAAGTTTTATTTATATCAATTAAAGTCTTATTTATATCAATTAAAGTTTTATATTTTATTTATATCAATCAAAGTTTTATTTATATCAATTAAAGTTTTATTTATATCAATTAAAGATTTATATTTTGTTTATATCAATCAAAGTTTTATTTATATCAATTAAAGTTTTATATTTTATTTATATCAATCAAAGCTTTATTTATATCAATTAAAGTTTTATATTTTATTTATATTAATCAAAATTTCGTCTTCATTGGCGTTATCAAGCATTTTTTCAAAACCTTCCATTATCATATTTAACAAGCTATGAGAAAATAAAATTACTGAATTTAACTAATAACTTTCAGGTAGGAACTTGAAATAAAATATACCTAATTTTGAATAATCATTTGAATATATTTATTATATTAATATCATAATGCTTCCGAACAGATATATTTTATTAAACGTTTTTGCTTCTCCACAAATTATATCAAATATTGACAGTAAATCAATTCAAAACTTTTTCTTACCTTGCAGTCTGGAAACTTAGTTCAAAATGATGGTCATCCTGACATTCATTGAATTGTTTGACATTAAATACACCACTGAAAAGATGCCACTGTTTAGAAACTTATTTCTCCAACTATTGACCTTGGTTAGTACTAATTTCCTTTCATAGACGTCAGATGATATCCGCGTATTTCAATGTAAATAAATACTTATTAAATGAAAACTCTGTGAAAGTGCATGAAACAATGAGCACTTTAGACATTCCTACGCAAATTCGAATATACTTCCAACAACAGAATAATGAATCTCCCGACCAAGGCGACATCGAAACAAAAAGGTCGTTAATTATGTAAAACATTTCATATTGCCTAAAATTTCAAGAAATACCGTGTTTTTATCCTGAAGCGTATTTCTTGCCATTGTTAGCTTCTTCCATCGATTTCTATGTATTTAAGGCTGTAATTCACAATTAAGAAATAAATAATCTTTATATGCAATTACGCTACTATCACAGGATATAACTAAATACTTTTAAAATAGAACTCAATATATATTTTGAATGACAGAAATATGGTTAATTGTTTTACCCAAATAAATAAAATATTTTATCTTTTTCTATAATATGGATCAAAACGAAAAACATAAACATCCATTCTTAATTGATTCATTGTCACATCCATTAACGATCATGTTATTGTAATTATTAGTAGGGGAATAAGATAATAATTGACATTCAAATTATTTTCCTTTTAAAAAGTTAAATGAAATTGGTAATAAATAAATCAAATATTATATCTGTATGAGTTCTATCAATAATGCACAGCCAAATCTTGACTGATGGTAAGATTTAAAACAAGTCCATGTGAACCCTTACTACAATCACAAAGAATTAATAATAATTTAACAATGTTTAATATATTTATAGGCAACCTTAGTTCAACTTTGCAGTTCTATAACACAGTGTCACTCTAGCATAGTTCGAGAATGGGAAATAAGCACTGATACAAAGCGGCATCTTTCCTCACGATTTCACTTTAACACGGTTCGAGACATAGATACTAAAAAGTTCCTGGCCGAAATCGATTTAAAATCTAATACAATCAGCAGAATAACACAATGGTCCATAGTGGAACGTACGAAGTTTCTGTAAGGGAAAGGTTACGACGATCTACCGGCAATGTCTGATAATAATTGGTGAAAGTTGATTTTGGTGAAATTTATGAATTATCGATATTTCAGACGAATACTGAATTTAACGATTGTTTAATGCCCACAGAAATTACCAAATAAGAAGTGAAGTAATAATACCTCCAAAGAGTCAAGGAATTCTCACTTGAAATTAGTTACATTCAATTCCTTTAATCTCACATTCCTTTCCACAAAAAGTCCAGCAAAGAATCAAAGATAATACGGAAGAAATTTTCGAGGATAGAGGTATATTGAAGAAAACATATATCTATAATAGAATTATCCTCCGAAATCGGTGACGGTCACGTGCTTTGGCTACATGCCAAAGAGATTCAGACGGTCTGTCTGTAAATTAGCATACGTACGGGAAACTGTTACATTCTGTCATGATTTAATAGGAAATAGGAATTATACCTAAATTAATTTATCTTCGTAGTATAATCTTTCAGCATTTTTATGTTTGTTTATTTTGTGTATGTTTTTTTCTGTGAGTGTTGGGAAACACTGAAAGGCTCCTTTACTTAATTGCATTCATCAATTTAGCATTTTTTAAAATTTTATATTTGGTATTGCATTTTTTTCTTTCGGTGGATTTTGCATTATTTTTACTCGGAAAAAACGAAGGTTAGTGCCAATTCATTCATCAGTTCTGTTTTTCATGCTTTCTTTTATTTCTTAAGCACTCTGCCAAAGTGCAAAAGATTTTTTACTGCAACTTTCATTAGTAAATCTGTGGAAATCAGATCAAAGATACGGTTGGCAAGCTGAAATCCCGTCTTAGACGAACACAAATCTTCTAATAAATGAATGAAACGTCCCCATTTTGTGGTGGTTAGGAAAGACTAGCAGTACGCGCGCGGCGTTGCCCGTGGAATCAGGACTTCAAAAAAGTGGGTGAAAAAAATGCCCACAATGGCACGAAAAATTTTTGAAAACAAAATCAAAACAAAAAATACACATTATTGATATTCCCGCTTATTTTTCTTTGCGAATGACGTCACCTGCCGCGAAGAAGGTCACGTTGCAACAATGCATTGTGGGATGGTCCGGAGACGCTCTCGCTGTTAAATCTCGCTACGAAAAAACTGTTTGAACCGATCAGGGAAAAATTAATTTAAAAAAAACGAAAAAAGATATTTTAACAGTTCTTGTTTTAAATCCGACATAAACGTTCCATTTATAAGCTGAAAAAAATGAAAATTATAGAGATGTTAGAACGTCAGATGCGATAATTTAAAGTAATCTTTATTAAAAATTACCATAAAAGTGACTATTTTTCTAAAATTTCTCAAAATTCAGTCAATTACGTTAGACGTACGAAACAAAATTCATTAGAACGGAAATCGCGTGCTCTTTCCGATGTGTATCTATTTTTGTCGTACAATTATTCGAAACAATTCTATTGAGAAATTAGTGCGAAAAATCAACCAAAACAACAGAAAACATTAAATAAAAAAATTTCTATATTAAATTTTAAAATTTCGGCTTCGAGGTGCATTCAGTCACCATTACGACTACCTGTGTGCCAAATTTCATGGCTGTAAGTGTGATAGATTCGTCTGGATATCGCAGACAAACACACACGCACACACACAAACATTGCCTTTTATAAGTATAGATAAAGAAGAATGCATTATTCAATATAAATTTATATCTCATATTCTTGGAAAAAATCGCCAAAATAAAAAATAATTTCTTAGTTATAATAAAATAATAATATGTTTATATTATACTTTCAAATACTAGCATTAATTTTCATTCCAATTCTTTGTTTTCATATCGCATGTACTGAAATTAAACGGTTTAGGAATATAACAACCACACTACTTATATTTATGAAAAATATTTCGCACTTTTAACTTGAGAAAGTTTTTCTAATCATATTTAACTCTATTTAGGTATCTAAGAAAAGCTCTTGACAGAACTGGACAACCTGGAGATATATTGAATAACAAAACATATTACAGGAAGATATTTTTAAAAAATTATGGCATTCCAGCAACAGCATTTTTTATTATTTTATACTTATTACAGTATAAGATAAGAGTAACATTTCTTAAACAAGCACTATTTGAAAATTTTTTAGCAAAGCGATATTTAATTTTGCGCCATTATTTTATTCTTTGTATGAAAATAAAGAGATTTTTCAAATCACTGCGACATAAAATTCATTTTCAACATCTGGTTATTAGGTTAAAATTCAGTTAAAAGTTTAAAATACTTAGATGATTTTTAATCATTTTTAACTTCTTATTTTATGCTTTTGAATTCGTTCATTAGTCATCGTCAAAAAAGCAACATTTTTTCATTATAGAGGGAGCATTGAAAAGCCCTTAAGCATATTAATGCCCCCTTTCTGGGCAATTTAATTTCCAATTAAATGAAACATTGTAACTCTGCGGCTTCACATATATTTCATTGTTATTTTATTTAGTAAAGCGCAGTGATTATGTGTGTGTAAAAATCTCGCATGGGATATCATTAAAAGCAGGAAAAAAACAAGGTCTCATTACAGAACACTAGAGTTTAATTAAAGGTTTCAAATGCGTTACTTGTTTGATATTTTCACTAGGCTTTTTATCTTTTTGAGTCTGAAAAAACCGATACTGGCAAGCTTATATCTTTTTCTTGATGCTTGATGCTATAATTTTGAGAAGATAAGCTTAGTTTCGTTAAAGTAGTTCAGCGACTTGCAATTACGGAAGAAATTAGGAGATTTCTTTTAATTCCTTTCTTTTATCAACAAAAAAATTAAAATACAGACTTCAGAAGAAGTTTTTTCTTCCGATACGAGTTAAAAATTATTCTGCTTCTTTAAGTGTTTCACTATTGCTTGAATTTGTAGGGAATTTCTTTATCTTTATACTTTCAACCTACAATTTAGACAAATCTGTGCCTTGCGCCATAAACTTCCAATCTTGAACTTAAATTTAAGATTTCAAATCAAGGAACTGAAATTATTTGAAATAAATTTTTTTAGGTAATTGCTTAAAATAAAATTTTTGATGTATTCTTTGCTTAAATGGTTATCAACTTCACTTTCTTGGGAACTAAAGGGATATCATACAATTTTGATAGAGCTTGGGGCAGTATTAATTGCATAATATTTATTAGTTCTTGTGAAAATAAAACCAAATCCAGTAAACATAAAACTTTATTCGTATATCACGATGGATATCACACAGTGAATCTCAACATTAAATATTAAATACTACATTTCTGTATTCTATTTAGTATATTCTGCCCTCTATAAAAAATAGAATTTCCAACTAATACACTACACCAGATAAAATTTCCTTAGCTCTTCTTTTTATTTAAACACTTGACTTGTTTAAGGAAGTTATAGAACCGTATGGGAAAAGATTATGTATATATATAATTTATAGTATTCATTTGTTCCGCAACGAAATCTGAAATATATGTTTAGTAGCGTAAATACCGTTTTAGAAAGGTCTCTTTTAAGTTTAAAAGTTGATTTTTAAATTACCTTGTAAACATAGTCTTCAATTAAAGTATTGTTATCCTTCAAATCTGCAGCTTTCAAGAAGGAAAATTGAAGCTAATCATTATATGAATCTTACCGCTAAATTTTCCAGGATTTCACAAGTTCCCTTTTTTAGCATTCAGACTGAGGAATATTGCATATGGCCTAGAACTGAAACAAATATTTAAGGATGAAAGTTATTTCCTCTCAGTTCATAACTTGGGTAGATGAGATGTTTTATTTCTTTCGACCACCCTTCAGGTCATTGTTCTTGTTCCTATTTGTTAAAAATGAATCTAGTCAACACAGAAAAAATGATAAAATACGAAAGAAGTATAAAATGATCTGCAGGTAATAAGAGATCCCACAGTTTAACTACGGGAGAAGAATTTGACTTTAGTCACTTATTGATGCCACAACTGAGAAAGCTTGTAAAGAGGACAAAAACAAAATCGATGGGAGGCTGTCTATGCGAAACGGTCACTGGGATTGAGGGGCTGACCTTACTCAACTGTGACTAAAGTAACTTTATGTGACTATTAACTCTATTGTCTATAGTGACGATTGGTCTAGTGTCACTATGTGATTCTATGTAAAATTATTTGTGATTTTCATCAACTTTGAAACTTGATTGTGACTAAACCGCAATCACAAATTCTAAAATACTTTTTGCAATCTTCAATGTATAACTTTCTCTGTTAAATGAAATCTAAACAAACTCTCTATGTTATTTGGTTGCGGAGCTATCTACGTAACTCAACAATTCTGGAGTAATATTTCGCGCTATCGACGAATGAATTGCCTTAGTCTGCATGCGCGTGCATCGGTCGCTGTGACGTCATCAAAATGTTCCGTGATTTTCACCAACTTTGCTACTAGACTGTGACTAAACCGTAATTACAAATTCTAAATTTCTGTTTGCAATCTTCAATGTCTACCTTTCTCTGTTAAATGAAACTAAAGCTATCTGTCTCTATCTAAAGCAATCTATGTTATTTGGTTGCGGAGCTATAAGCATTTAACTTTAGTGCGAAAGGCGTCATAATTTTTCCTTTCCCGACACATCATTAGATCACTATGGAGAGACGTAAATCTACGTCAGATCTTTTGGTACAACTCTTGGTATCGTCATAAAGGGAAGAAAAAAATTATGAAACTCCCAACACTGATAGCTGCTATCGCTACAGTAAATGTAATTAACAATTATTAATCAAATATTTATAAACAAAACTTATAGAATAATAAAATTTTCTTGAACATGCATAATTATGTTTTATTTATATTTTTATTTCATTTGTGTCGCTTATTTTTTCTACTATAATCTATTTTGTATCTGAGCATAATGAAATTAATGTAATCGAAATCAGAATTCATATTAATATCAAACCAACAATGTAAAACAATAACTTTTTTGTAATAACCACTCTGCTAAAAAAGATATATATATTTAATGCAAAGATGCTGATTGTTTTTTCTGCACTTCAACTTATGAATGCGAGTTGTTTTAATTAAAGTTTCTATTAGCTAATACCTTTTTTGTGCAGAATCTTTTTTCATCGCACACTCGGTTCAAATGCCTCTGACATATTGATTTAACGGAAAAAAGAAAGAAAAAACTCACCATTATCTAATATGAATGAAATCACTGCCTTAATGAATTTCTCAAAATCTGCAATTACGATTATTGAAAGTGACTTAAATTAAATAACCTGTTTATTCTTCTCTGAGGAAATGCAGAGCAAAACTGAAAAAAATGAGAGTGAAGAATTCCACCGATGAAAATGCTGTTCCATCGATAATATTCAGCATTTGAATTCAGGTTTCGAATTTGTGCGTGTGTATGGTTGTTTAGTTCAGACATGATGAATATGATACGATCGTGTAATACTATAAAAATCCTTCTTATTTATTTCATTTGTTTTTAAATTATAATTTAAAAGCTAATTTGCTAATCAAAAGTTCAGTAAGTCCATGCTTTCCTATGCGTAGGATGATAAATCGTACTACAACGATTCTCAACCTGTGGGGAGCGCCCTCTAGGGGGAGGTGATGACACTGAATGAGGGGACTGAGTATATCGAAAAGAGAATATTATTAAAAAAACTGTATATTTTACTGTCAGAAAAGTAAGACGAAATGCATCCTGACATAATAAAAAAATAAAATACACATTTACACTGATATAATGCACTATAAATAGGATTGTATCAGTACTGCACAATGTATTTATTAATCAACTTATCGATACAAAAATAAAAACAAGTTTAATAATTATTTGTGATTCCTCTCAGCAGACTTTTCGCTAAGCCACGAGAATTTTCGATATGTTGGGAGTCAGAGCAATAGAGACTATATATAAGAGAGAGGGATTCTGGTTTTGTCAATGCAACGGATCTGTGCTGACAAATATCTATAATTTTACTTATTCTTGGTAATTTGAAAGATTTTTAATTAAGGTCGTAGAGTAGCTTTAGCGTCAAAATAACAAAAATACATTATTATTGTATACATTGTTATTGTATGAGAGGGGGGACGTGATAAAAATTATGATTGAAAATTGGTTCGCAAATACTGAAAGGTTGAAAAGCAGCGGTCTATGACATAAATGTATACTATCATCGACTAACTGTTGTAAAAGGGGTTATGAAAGCGATAAAATATACATAGATGCTCTCTGGAAGAGGAATAAAAATTTAATAATTTTTAGTTTGACAACTGTACCAACTACACGCAAATAAAGCTGCAAATGGCATGTATAGCACACTAGTACCACCAATTTTTTTTAAAAAATTGCAGCGCATTTTAAGGCTTGATTATGAGCTAGAAAATCAAATGTTGTATGGGTTCCGAGAAATTTCTTAAATAATAAAGTTCTACCTCGCGTGAAATGACACTTTTCTTTTCTGAAATTTCAATAGAACTGTCCTAAGCTTATCAACTTTAAGGAACAGCATGCATAGAGTTGTTGTAAGCAATTAACAACAGACTTCAGTGTAGACGGGAAACGTGAAAACAAATCGCATTCTTGTCTGAAAATTGGATTGCTAATGACTTCCGAAAGTACAAGGAAAGATACAACGACCAAATATAACGAAAACAGCAATTAGTGTAGATAAATTTATTATGAGAAACGTTTCAGTCATCCCTCCGGACCATCAAAGAGACTTTCGAAGACTTTAACGATCACTCCCACGCTGCAAATTACCTCTTCCTCAAAAGTGCGGAGGATGCAAGAGTTCGAGATGCCTTATTAATGTTTGGTTCGTAGTAAAAATAATTCGCATTTTGGAGAATCTAGCTCTATTTTTAAATAAAATGTTATTAATGCTTGTTTATGTACGAAGTTCCATGCACATTTTAGAAAACTTTTGTCTTACAATTCTGTTTCCTAACTGTTGACTTACAATTCTGTTTCCTAACTGTTGACTTACAATTGTTTTTCTCCCTCGAGCACCACGAGTACACGAATATGAGTTGCTGCCGTATAAGTAAGGTACTCGTTTCCCCTGAGGGTACAATAATGTTGGTGTGGCTCTTAGGCCCGGTGCACACTAGCCGATTTGTGTCCTTGAAGCTATGAAAACAACAATAGTAGCCTACATACCCCCTGTGGAGACACGCAGGGGGAATGGGGTTACTATTGTATTTACTATGCTACTATCTTAGGCCCGGTGCACACTAGCCGATTCGTGTCGTTGAAGCTATAAAAATAACAATAGTAACCCCCATTCCCCCTGTGTGTCTCCACAGGGGGCATGTGGGTAAGTAACTGCCATTCAACCTGTGTATCTTCACAGGGGGCATGTGGGTTACTATTGTTATTTTTATGTCTTCGACCCAGGCTCTCCGTCAAAAAGTTATTATCGGTGGCAAATCGGCTACTGTGCACCGGTCCTAAGATAGTAACATAGAAATCACAATATTAACCTCCATTCCCCCCGCGTGTCTCCACAGGGGGCATGTGGGTTACTATTGTTATTTTATAGCTTCAAGGACACGAATCGGCTACTGTGCACCGGGCCTAAGATAAGTATTGTATTGTAACCTAGTAAGTACAATAGTAACCCCCATTCTCCCTGTGTGTCTCCACGGGGGCATGTGGGTTCCTGCTGTTATTTTTATAGCTTCAAGGACACAAATCGGCTAGTGTGCACAGGGACTTAGGGCCCATCTTCGAAGACAGGTCGTAACGCGGTAAAACGGGGGTTGTTGCATGAGCCGCTGGTAATGGAGACTATTATGCAGGAACCACAGCGCCTGGCTATGCTGTCGCAGCGGCTGGTCTTTCATATGATTCCCGGATGCTACATCAGGGCGGGGTGATGTTCCTTGTCGCTTACAATTCTGTTTGAAGTATTTAATGACTGTTCAGGAGGAATTTTTCAAAGGACATTAATTTTTTATTCATATTTAACATGTACGTAATGCTATTTTGATTTCCAGTTCGAATAATTTTCTAAAATTGTATTCCTCACATTGGGGAACCATCATATTCTCACAGCTGCTTTATGAGGATTTATCACGTTATTATTTGATTTACCGAATATTGTCTCTTAGTCGAGGTTATATAAAAGAAAAACACATTCTTGGAAATATTTTCTTTTTATATAAATGATACCAAATGAAATATGTCTGAATGCAAATATCAAACGAATGCATCCACTTAATTATAAATTTTTAAGGATTAAAGTTATTTATTGGCTTAATTTCTTTTGATATTCAAGAATCCTTTATGGCTTTTACAAAAATTCTTAAAATTCTGAATGTAATTCTTTTAATGGGACATGAAATGTTTTCATGAATGAAAAAAATTTCATTTTCTTCAATGCAATTCTTTATCTTAAAATATTTAAATGAAATCGTTTCATTGGAGATAATATGGATAATAATTCAGTTGTTGAACTGTATACAGAAAAATAGCCCTTTATGCAATTTTCAGATTTGTAAGTAACTATAATAAACATAGTTTATACAAACCCGAAGCTCAATTTCTCGTCTTGACATATATCTGAATTTATATGCATATTGTCTGCTTAAAATTGACTTATTATTTCAATAAATTGCATCATATATTTTGATCACATTTCCTTTATAAGAATCGTTTCAAACAACAAGAAAACATTGCATGCTTACTCATCAAAATATTGTTTGCACGATAGATAACAAACGTTATGCTTGAAGAAATGTTTTTAGCAAATCGGTTTCATTTAATACAAATTATCTTTCAAATTCTATTTTATTCTGATGAGAAGGCGAAAATTTCTTGTGATCAAATCGAACACTATAATTTAAACATCTTGGAATCAATAAAATGGCCTAAACCTTTAAAATATTAATTGAACGAAATTTATTTCTTTAAATCAAAATTTTAATCACATTTTTCAATAAATAGTGTTAAAATTCTTTAATTTAGGTAAATAAATAAAATCGAAACCGCTGCAATCATTGTTCAGAAAACGCAGAAAGTTTTTATGAAAAGAATAAGAACATTTCTTTTCTAATAAATTCATCTAGAAGTTAGATAAAAGCGATTTACTCGTGGAACTGATTCTAAACATTTAATGACGAAAGAAAAAAAACTGCGTCGTAATTATTTTCTGTTCCGAACAGTTTCTAGTACGAAAATAAATTTTAATTGTTTTTATTTAACCTTTTCTTTTTAGGTTCAGAAAAGGTGTGGTATTTATTTTTCAGACATCGTTATTAAAACTACATAGAAGTAAAACATATTTGTTCCAAGTCCTACAGAAGAAACACCGAATATCACAATTACACGAACTCTCTCGCTTCAATAAATTCTCGCTAGAATAGCTTCCATTTCTCGAGGATAATTTTGAAACGGCTTCGCAGCTTTGAGCCGAGGTCAGCTAATGAGGATGACATTTGAAATGCCCTCGTAGTTTTGAATCGTGGTCAGACGACGAAGATGACTTTTGAAACTGCACCGCACTCTCCATGTTTCCATGCCACACCAACATGATGACGATTCACATTTGAAGTCAGATTTAATACATTACTTGCCCATCTTTAGTGGTATCGGGTTTAAAAGTTGTGATCCTCCAATTTCGACACCTTACCACTAGCACTGCTTGACTTTACTAAATATGGGTGGTATGCATTTCTTAAACGCATGACCAAAAAAGAGAGCGACTCGTTAAACTCAACGTTTCTTACGTTAGAGCCTTACGCGCGTTAATCAAATTGACATTTTACTGCTATGAGAATTGTTTGGATTTATTGTATTGCTATCTCTTACATCCCGTAATCACCCAGATAGCAATTTTAGTTTGCAGCAAGTTTGAACAAGTTAACGCAAGCGAGTTAGTCACTATGCGTTAAATTTGTCACAAGCTTGCCGCGTCAAACTATAGCAAAAGCAGAGTACGAAAACAACCTCGGATTCGAACCCCCGAAATCCCGCTTTCTAGACATGTCGTCTTAACCACTCAGCCAGCTAGACTCTGAAAGAAGAAGATAGATTGCGCTAATATATCGTGCATCTATACGATTTATTTTAAACTGATTTCTTGATTTCATTAATTTTTGAAATTTTGAGTTGAGAATATGATTTGAAGTCAAACAGAGAGCGAGTTTTGCTAATAACTACGTTCTGCTAGTACAATAAATTATGAAATCAGGGCTCAAAACTAATTACTTTTAAAATGGGACAAAAAGCTGTTATTTTTCAACAAACATTAACTGTTCTTTAGGTTTTACTTTGTTTAGGAACGTTAAAATTTCAACATTAAAAAAAGGCGATATATAGTTTTCTTTAAAGTGTGAGTTCTTGCTGTTTCAATTTTGGTTAGTAGCTCGTTGATTGCTGTATCCACAGACTTGCCTTCCCTGAAGCCATGCTGTCGGTCGTTCAGGCTGTTGGTGGACTCCAGATGATATGTCAGCCTCTGAGTCATAAGTTTCACCAGCATCTTCTCTATTATCGATAGGAGTGAAATAGGACAAGAGGAGGCCAGCCGTTGGTCTTTTCCTCTTTTCTCGAATAAGATAATATTTCCTATTTTCAAGGAATCCGGGAAGCAGCTTATGTGCAGGCACTTGTTGAAGAGGGTTGGAAATATATTATGGAAGCGCTTATGAATGATTTTAATTAAGAGGTTGTCGATTCCATCTATACCCGGTGCTTTACCTGATGGAAAATGTTCTATTACCACCGAGATTTCTCGGAAGGGGGAGAATGGAGGTTTAGGTGGCTGTGTTGATGTGGTTATATTGTTGTTGCAAAATGCAACACAACTGTTAGCGGTTCAGCAACCCACCAGATGGCACCACCTATCAGAGGCACTACTGGTGAACGGACGCGTCGAAACGGCGCTTGTGCAAAAGCCCCAGTACTACAAGAAACGTGAAGAAAGAAGGTACGTCGAAGCAGCGGCGATGTGGGCCACTCAGCGTAAAAGATGGTGATGCCGCAATAAGGGATGGAAAGGCCCTGCAAAAGTGGTGATGGAATCTTTGAGATAGATTGCCGAATATAATACCCGGGGGTACGTCGTTCATAGAATAAGGTATGTGTAATTTTTCAATTGGCCAATTCGCGACTCTCACGAAAACTAACTTCTCGTGTCATATTGCAACGCCGGACATTATAACATGTAACGACGGACATTGTAACGTGTGACGCCGGACATTATAATGTGGAGGCATCGTTATCTGTACTAATTGGAATTGTATCAGTGTGTATGTTTTTATATGTTAACCTAGACAACAACATAAGGGTAGAACAATAAATTCAAAATTTTAGCAAATACTTTGTTATCTCTTGGTAATCCTGAATTTCTCATTGGCCACTTCAGGCGTAACATCGCCATATTTAATGAATTTCTTTTTCAGTGTACTACCACAGTAAGTAGCGATTAATATTCTACTTCTAGCATAAGTTACTCTTTAAGAATTGTAATTTTTTGGAATGGCAGGGAAAAGGAAAATCTGGTCCAGGATGTTTTGTGCTGCCTCTTGGAGACTCCGCTTTGGGTCTCCGTTTATCTAGTTTGAGATGGGAAAACTGATTTTCGAAACGCCACCTTGTACTGCTTCCCATACGGATGGGAGGCAGCGCTGCAGAATTTTCTGCAGCACATATTCCTTTCTTGCTTTAACAACTTCACAGCAAACTTGTTTTGCAAGTGGGTTGGTCGATTATGCTTTGTAACTTTCCATAAAGTTTGCTGCAAAGTTGCCGCATCAAGTTTGTCATGACAATATAATATCAAGAAAAATCAAACTTGCTGCAAGTGCACATGCAATCTGGTTAGTATGTCTCACAACTGCTATTGAATCATTGAGTTATCATAGTCGTTGTCCGCCGTCTTCCCTTACAGTTTAAATTTGGCACTTTTTCGTCTTATTCGTGTCTTTCTGTTCTGAAATGTATATCACCAAAACATACATTCTTAAAAATATCAGTTTTAATTTCTCGTATACGTAGGATACTAAGAAATAATTGCAGCCATCAAAAATTTCGACATCGATGTTTTCATTAATCCCCACGTTTTAAAACTCCATGAGCCGGAGAAAAGAGTCCGTTTTGGAATTATATCTCTCTTCTGTACAATAACACGATAACTTATAAACAGAGGTCATACGAAACCATTAAAAAATGACAGAAATTTGCTTGGACAGTAGATTATATGTCTTACATAAATTAATACGATAACTTATAAAAGTAAAGAGGTAGATATATGAAGTCCAATAAATGATCTTGAAAATAAACTTGTATACCTGCTTCAAATGTTGGATCAAATCTGTCAATGGAATGAATGTCTGCCAGTCCATCTATTTGTGGGCATACGAATTCCATAACTCAAAACCACATAGGCCTAGATTGATGAAATTTAGCGCATGACCTGGACGCCATACATATAGATCGGAATAGAATTTAAAACACAACGACCAAGGAGAAATTCAAACATTCAATCTATATTCTTTTCCCAAAAAAACGACGCTAAACATAAAACTCTCTGTATTGTGGAAAGTGCACGAAAAACGCTAAGGTGAGATATTCCTGCCAGTTCTTTTAAATTCCGAATATAAGCATAGTTGAATCCTAACCAAACGCAACGTAAATAATACGACTGTTATCTTTTGGATTATGTTGAAGACGAGTCGGAAACAATTTATTTCAGCTATTTTTCAATGTTTTCTACCTGTCATCAAGAAAAGCAAAATAATAAGTCGGATAAAAAGGTTACAATAAACAGATAGGTCTGCATTTTTCCTTTAACAAGATGCGACACATGCCGTCTCAGGAGCTCTAAGAGAGCATTTCGAAAGCAAGGCAAATATTTTATTATGGAATTGCTAATAATGTGTTCGCAGCTGCTGAAGTACTTTTCTGTGGCTGAGAAGGTTTTTTTCATCCATGCGTAACAGAACATTATTTTTTTCTATTCCATAACAAGAGGTATTTTATTAAATACACATACTTCAATCGTAAAAAGAATTTTAAGTGTCTACTTTAAGAGAAAGTTGGTCAAAATGTAACAAGCAAAAGGAAAATTTTATCTAAAAATCTTTTCATTGGCAATGCTATAAACTGAAGCAATTCGAAGCCGCGCCTTAGTACATTATTTGAAATACTAGAAACTCACCAGCCATGGTATGACGGGCCTCTTGATTCGAGAGATTTCCCTTCAAATTTGACGTGTTTAAATAGATATATATGGGAGGGAAATGTTTAACATTGATTGAAAACAAATAAAATAAACATATGCTTTATGACAGGAAATATTTTTTATTTACATATTTCTTTATTCAGAAACACGTTTTAGCCCTCCCTGAGTCCGAAAAACACAATTTTGGAATTATGTCTGTCTGTCTGTGAACACGATAACTCGAAAACTATCAGAGCTACGGGGATGAAATTTGGCATGTGGACTTGACACATCATTTGTAGGTCGCTAGCAAATTTTTGACAAAATCCGTCTATGGGAAGTCTGTCTGTCCGCCTGTCAGCGTTCATGTGAACACTATAACTCAAAAACTTGAATAGATAGATGGATAAAATTTGGTACACAGTTTTATGATCAGGAATGTAGTTCCGTATCAAATTTTGAGCCAAATCCGTCGAAGGGTTGACTGTCTGTCGGTCTGAATAATCGCATACTTCTAAACATTATAACTCGTAAATCCTACGGCTTTGATAAATAAAAATTGGTATGAGGCCTGCTAACATTAATTGTAGATCCGTGCCCGATTTTTGTTCCTAATCGGTCGAAGAAAAGTTGTTCAAATCGCCTATTTGTCTTTTCTCATCACACAATGACGGGAGGCCGTTATTTATTTATTGCGCGATTCACTTGCGCCAATCCTTTCCGCTTCTACCCACGCCTTTCGCCTCGAGTCTTCCGATTCTTAAGCTTTTTTCCTCCAGTTTGTTAGGGAAGCTTGTTCGTTTTATTACATTTTAGCTTATTTTTTTCTCCACATGTGTTAGGAATATACGAGAAAGTTTAAGGGAGGCCACTTCCGTTGGGTTTTGACCGATTGAACCCAAAATTTGGTACAGATCCACCATTAGTGTTAGAAGAACACATACCAAATTTCGTTTATAGGAGTCCTTTCGTTTCGGCAATATTTACATACATGTGCATATACAGACCGATATAAGTCAACACTTTGACGGATTTGGTACAAAATTTGATTTGGATCTACAAATTTGATGATAAAACTGTGTATAATTTATATTTATCAATATGATTAAGTTTGCGATTTATCGTTTTCACATGAACAAAGATAGACAGACCTCCTGCGGACGGATTTCGGCCAAATACCAAATTTCCTGCCTGTAGCTTTAACCGCTTTTGAGTCATCGTGTTCACAGACAGACATAATTTCAAAATTGTGTCTATCGGACTCAGGGAGGTCTAAAACATGGAGATTCATAAAAATCTCGTGTTCGGAATTTTTGACTATTTCATTACTTACTCTTTGTATGCATAGTTTACAAAAAAGTAAAAATGGATTCATCATTTTTGTAATAAATAGAGCATAAATCAATCATCTATTATTCTTGCATTGGATAGTCATTATAATCGTGCATTTTTTGAATGTTTGTTGGCCTTTAATTCTGGATGTCAAATTGTTGGTTATGTTTAGAAGAAATCGTTTACTCGACTGATTAAGATTGAGGGGAAATAGCCTTATAAGAAGCCTGATGCTGAAAGACCTCTATCACAGTGTGTTCTACATACTCTGGGATGGTTTCCAACAAAATTTCGTTAACCCCTTAGCAGTGTATTCCGAATTGAATTCGGGCATCGAATTATGGCATTTTTTACTCTCATAATTTAAAATCAAGTCATTCATAGACATTGTCATTCGATACAAAAATGATCGGTTACACATTAACATCTCAAATGTTTTATGGGCACTTAGAGGAATCAATATGACAACACATCCTCAAAGAAGAAGGGGTTCAGCTAATTAGACGGCACAGAATACTACACCGTTAAGGGGTTAAAGGAGACGTAGTCTTCAACGCGTAACAACTTCGTGTGATAACTATTATAAGTTTCTTTCAGTCGAAAGAAAGAGGAACATTACTGTGTCTCAACTATTTTCTGATCATTATTCAACAGAAAGAAGAATATTTTCCCCAACAGTGCGAAAACTTCTTTATAATGTAACGCAGGGTTAGTTATAAGACTCCATACAAATGGTTATTTCGATAGCTAATTTCTTCGAGATCTTCCCATCGACACCAGTTTTATGAATATCCGATAATAACTCCCGAGTTATAGCTACTGTCTGATCTATAAAGTTGCGGACTGTACTACTCCCAACCAACAGAACAGTGTCATTCCGTTCTTCCTTCGTCAGTGGCATCTCTTTCCGATTGGTTCACCTTCATGAAGACGAAAAAGAAATTAGCCATCGCCTTCGCCATTTGTATGGAGACTTATGATGAAGTTATAATGGAATTATTATGGAGTTATAGCTAGTGTCCGATGTATAAAGTTGAAGACTATACCACACGTCATACAGCATTAACTTTCACCGCAATGTACAGAACGCAAATAACAAATTGCACCATGGGAAATTCATCAGGAAATTCAAAAGGGCAGGTTCCGTCGCTGATGCAAGCAGATCTGGACGACCAAAGACGGCAACAGATGAAGGTACTTCAACACAGGTGCTAGCAGCGATGGCCAGGAGATCAGCCCAAGCAGTTTCATGCGAATTTTTCGTGCTAACAATGGCACCCATATAACCTGCAGATGTTGCAACATCTGACAAGTGAGATTTCGGGTCAAGTGCTACTCATTGGCATGGCCTAGAAACAAGAATTAGAAGAATGTTATGAGTTCCATCTTCTGGTTGTGCTCATAAATAGCACTATTCGAAATTTGGTAACCTACGGACGCATTGCTAAATATTTTTTTCTCTGCGTTTGAGCTAGTTGTTGGAAATTATTCTGGTTTTCTTGATGGTTATTTTGGTTTTCCATTCAATGCGAATTCAGTAATAGTGATATTAAAGTGAGGAACTATTCAATATAAAACAAAAATCAAAAGTGTTATTATAAGGAAAGTATAAAATGTATTTTTTACCTAATTTAATAATTTTAGCTCCAAATTCATTGACTAACAGCATCAAAGATAAACGATTATGCTCAAAGAAAAACATAAACACTTATTTTCATTTATTATCAAAGATATATATATAGGAACGCGTCAAAAAGTTTTATATTTATTCACAACTTATGCTTGGATAGATATTTAGATAGGATTTCAACTCCGAAACACTCTTCTTGGAAATATCTAAAATATTAATGGAAAAGATATCTTATATTATCCTCGTAGTTTAATAGAGAAAGCTAACAGAAGAAAAATTTTAGTACGTTTAGAGAGAGAGAGGGATGAAAATGTTCTTTCACAATGCATTTCATCTGAAATCTATTAAGTTGCATAAAGATACATCCTGTTGACATTTTACCTCTTCTACTTCTTTTCACAAACTACATAATTTTGCTTTTCGAAGTATTATATATTTGCTTTGCTACTCAACCCCTTGGAGGTGTTTTATCTAATGAATGCTTTTATGGTAGTAAAGAACATGTCTTTCGGAATCATGAAATTTTCTCTTATAAAAAATAATTTAAATAATAATATTAATAGTTATTTCGCTTTTACCAATTATATAGTATTGATATAAGAAACTGACATTCTCTATATTTTATTATACACTTTTAAACGTCATATATCACAAATAGATTTTATTATTTAAGTAAGAAGTTTTCCTATAGAATATTTTTTTCAATTTTAACAAATAAACGGAATTATTTAAACAACGTTAGCATTGCGTTTTCTTACTATGGTTTTTCAATACGAAATGATGAAAATCTGGAGTATGGTTTCATAGGAAATTGTATATTTCGACGCATGATAGCTAATCACGAGAAAAATATGCCTGCAAGTCGATGACCAACAATATCTTCCCACGTACTGACAGTAAATTTCAGTTATCTTTTATAATATACAGAAGCATATGGATCGTTTTCAAACAATATATTCAAATTTAAGTGTATATAATAAATTTCTTTTATTCATGTCTTGATATTGCAATTAAATATTATTGCAAAATGTCTTTAACTGTACAATCTCTTTAATTTTATATGATTCCGAAAATCTATATTAATATGTGTAAGAAATAGAAGGAAAATAACAAGAAAATATAATTTTAAGGTTGAAATAAAAAAATAATAATTCAACTAAAATATCTTTATTTTATTTCAATTATCATCTTATTATTTTTATATGAAACTAGCTGATATACCGCTGTTGCCCTGGATAAAATATTTTTAAATCCAGGTACTTATAACACTTTCAACTTAATAAAAGAGTTTTTCGCAGTAGTCTCTTTCGTTAATTTTCATTAATCCGCTGCCGTGCTCTCAGACCTCTCTACCAGCAATTTAACTCACTTATTCTTTTTCCTCCTTAGTTTGAATCACCTGGCAAGATTCTAGTTGTCCTTTGTACTCCATTTTCCCCTCCCCATCATTGCTAAGTCGGCAACATAAGCTCTTTCATATCTTGGATTTTATTGCCATTATCAGGACTAGAATTCTCTTCTCTTTAGTGTTTGTCACTAACCGAAAAAAACCCGCATAGTGTTCTTTCTTTTTCTCCTTAGGTCCTCACCCTCCGGTAGGAAGCGGACTCAATAATCTTGAAAGATTTTACTCACTCATTATGATCATTTCAAAATTAGCAAAATTAAATGAAACATCGCGGAGAGAGAATAATTAACATCAATGGATTGTGGCACAAACACGTTGAAAGATGTATATGCTACGAAATAAAAAGAGTAAAAATTCTGCCTTCTGTTAATATTTAAAGAAGACAATATTTTTATCATAACTTTCACAGTGATATAAATACATAAATGAAGATTTGATAGAACGATAAATTGGTTTTAATTTAATTGCAATAATAGAAGGCATTTTTGCAAATTTTGTATGGAATAAATTTAAAATATTTATTAAATTAAGGAAAATAACGCATGACATTTAAATTGTATCATTAAAAAAATAATTTCTTGCTCTTTAAGATTGTATGTAAATCATCTACGTTCAATATATTTTTCTAAAGTTATTGGCGAAAAACTGAGATAAAAAGGCCGGAAATTGGCTTAAATTTCGTTATTTATTTATATATCTTAGCAAGTCATTTTTTTGAAAGTTGTGAAAAGGACAATTTATCTAAGAACGAACCCCAGAATGGCATGTGCAAACTTCAGGGTGAAACTATTTACCGTTTAAGAGGAGTTCTTGAGACAGATAGACCGTTAAAACATCTTTCTTTCCCTCCCTTTGTTCTCTTCCTACGATAGGAACCGGACTAAGAAACCTTGAAGGCTTAGCACACACTCATTAGGATGATTTAAAAATTGTGAAAATTAACTTTCCGAGCGACGCAAACGTCTTTTTCCGTTTTTCATGTTCAGTTCAAAAGCGGATAGCTCGTATTTATCTGTATATTTTCTTAAAAAATCATGGATAAAGTATTCTTAAGATTTCAGAGATATAATTAAATACAAAAAATTGACTCATTTACTTCAAAAGCTAAGTTTTCTAACCTTCGAGCAAAAAGGTCAAAATAATTGACCGCTCAGAAGGAACAAAGCATCGGGAGAATAATTCAATTCATTGGATCACTGTAATACCACAACCGGAAACCGGATGTAAAAAGTCTCCTTTGTTGTTCATGTCCAAAGAAAACAATATTTTCTTATATTAAATTTAAAACAGGCAGAAGAACGCGCCCAAAACAGTAAATTGGCTTGAATTTAATTCTATAAGAATAAATTGATAGAAATTGCGTTAAAAAATATTTTTAAAGGTTAGTAACAATCAGAGAAAAACTTTACCGCAATCAAATTAATATCCTTAAAAAGATAATTTTCTGTTCTTTTAGATGGTGTAAAAATAATTTTCGTGCAGTAAATATTTCAGAAGTTATTATAGAAAAAAGAAATGCAAATCGATCAAGTTTTACCAATTGATTTAATCGATTGATTTGCATGCGTAATCGATTATTGCCATGTTGTTCATTTCGATCTAATGCAGCAAACTCATCACAATTAATCTTGAACATTAAGAAAGTTACAAAACATTAAAAAATTGTACTTTGCGGAACTTCACAAAATTTAGCAACAGCACTCGAACTTACTTCTACGCATACGCGACAACATTTCTTACCTTGCGAACTTCAATGTTCTATATTATTTTTCAATGTGATTACAATAAATTAAAAGTTCTTTCATACTCATAGTAAACGACTAACAGTGAAAAATCCCCTTAATATAAAAAAAAGCTGATTTAAGACTCATAATATATGGCTGAGTTTCAGTGGTGAATCCGGGGGGGGGGGCTATCGGGCTACAGCTCCCCCCCCCAGATCCAAGCCAGAATTCTTGATATTATTTAAAATCATTAAAACTGCTTTTTCTTAATTTCCTTCTTTAAAAAAAAATAATAAAAACTTTTCAACATTGCTTTCTGGCTTGGACAGGCTCGAAAATTTTCCTATTTTTGTAGTCATTCCACTTGCACTTTTAGTTTTGACGCGGTCGAAGACATTTTCTGGCTAGTTATTTCGTTGTAATTTTTATTAAATTATAGAAAGTATTGTATTGCTCTTTATGATTCTTATTGTCAGGTGAGTAAAGTCTGTAAAGTTAAAGAGTTTTCGTTTACTTTAGCCTTGAGGTTCGACATTCGTCACGACGATATAAAATTTTTATGACCTCAGCCCCCTCCCCCAAACCCGAATCCTAGATTCGCCACTCCTAAGTTTCGAAAACGTGATAAAAAGTATCAAAAATTCATTGTTCTTAGTTTCGATGTTACTTAAATAGTTGACACCCAAAATTCAATATGCTGCGTTCGTTCGTTGTTCTAAATATTGTTTCTGAAAGTTTTTTTTCTATCCTTTAGATTTGACATTAAAACGTTTCTTAAATTGCTGGACATGGGCATTTCAAACAATACCGAAATTAAAATCCCCCCCAAAAAAAAATCTGCAATGTGATGTCCTCTTTCCATTCCTCTATCTCTATCTCTATTTGAAAAGAAAAAGAATATCTTACGCTTTTGTAGGGAAATTTTTGTACAAGAATTCGATCATGAAAAGAAAAGAATAAAAACAGAGAAATGTTTCTTATATGGGGCCGTTCAAATATTACGTAAGCATGTTTTAGATATTTTTTGACCGCCCCGGGTGTCAGCAGAAATAAGCAAGTCGCAAACCCCCCTCTTATAATTACGTAAGCAAACTGCAACCCCCACCCCCCGTTGTTTTTTTTTTACAAAACGTATAACAGTAATAATCTAATTTAAAAAATTTTAGGACTTGATTCAAATAAAAAACTCTAACTAGGCTTACCATGAAAAAAAATGTAAGTTTAATTTCCTTACAATTTCAAGTCTAAGCTTACAAAAATCAAGTTTATTTCTCTTTTGCCAAATTTAACTTTTTTTTTCAAATGTAATTTTTTTAAATTAAATTATCTGTGCAAGTTACAAGAGATTTGCGGAAATAAAGTGATTTTAATGTCTTACGTAAGCATCACTCATACTCCCCTTCCCCTCCCCCCTTGTCAGCAAAAATAAGCAAATCGCAAACCCCCTCCCCCCCCCTTGGGTGCTTACGTAATATTTGAACGGCCCCTATGCTGTTGCAGAGACAAACATAATTACCTCTAGAGGCATTCTGACTAATACATTCTGAAGAAAGGTGACAGATACCTTTATTATTCTGGAACTACTTCGTTTGGCATCTCATTGTGGGCCATATGAAAAGTGTCATATCAACAGTTTATTTTAAAAAATCGTAAAATTATTTATTAGAAATCTTTAATATTAAAAAGTCATAAGCAAAAATAAAGCCAAAAAGGAATTTAATGCCAAATGAAAATTTCAAAGACCAAGGGCTTTGAAAAAAGACCAAATTTCCAGAATTTGGCCTTAAAAAGCCCAATTTGGCAACCCTGCCTCTATTCCTGATGTATACGAGACGCCGAAAAACAACCCTATTTACAAAAAGCAACCCTGCGTTGAGAGTTGCGCCAAGCATTTTATTAACCATAGTCAACGGTAGCCAAACATTAAAATATTATTTGTCCCCTAAATTTAATTCTAATGGTCAGATTGAGGATTTCAATAGCTTTAAAAATTCCCAGGGCAACGGGAATCATTTTGCAAAAAATCACGCGTAAATCGGTCCAGTAGTTTTTGAGTCTATAGCAAACACACATACGCACATTGGCTTTTGTATATAGAGATAATCGATTATTTTTCCGGAATTAAATAAAAAAAATCGCAAAATGATTGTGATGTTACTATTCCGAGTAGGATTGAAATTAAAGCCTGTTTTCTAAAAGTTAGTTTAATGAAATTATTTCTATCTTATAAAATAACTAATAGTTCAGTTTATGTATATACAGGGTGTTTTTAAAAGACGTGTAGAAAAAGAAAGGGTAAATCAGTCATACCGAAACAAGGTATTTTCGCAATAAAATAGGGAGTCATAAATGCAAATGGGATTCGCTACAAGGGACTCTTTGCCAGTGAATTACGTGAAAGAAAATGGCACACGAGATGAAATGCACACATATTGAATGGAATACGATTTCACAATATCACAACAACCCGGTTTAATGAATTAAATTCGATGTGTTTATCTCCTCGGAAGGCAAGTCTTTTGAACAGTTACTTATTCTCCTCCAACAGTCCTTAAGTATTCCAAATTTTCTTGTTGATACTGCGTCCTACTTGCCAACATCGTGTCTGCCATGCGACATACGACTTATAATGTTGCTATTCATGTATCTGTGTTATTGTGCTATTGTAATTTTGAATTCCACCGCAGTACATACGAAATAGTAGCTAGGGTCTGAAACAAGACAGTAGAATGGAATAGAGAAGAGCTAATGTCCGTTATAGGACGCGGGCCTTTCCCTTCATACCTTCATCGCTTCAATGTTCGCACACATGACACAACTGCTCGTGCGGAGAAAAACGGAGATACAATGCACTATGCCACAAAATGTCCGTTAACCCTCTCCTCGCATTTCCAATAAAAAATTGCAAAATAAATTACAGTTGTTAAAAACCATTCTCACGAATAACTTGTCAAGTGCGCTTCTTGTATGGATGAGAACAATTTCATTGCAGAGGGACATCATTGAGCACGTATCCACCCAGACGGACACACAATTCCAGCAACTTATGACTCTTAATTTTTGTCCCCTTTTCATGTATTTTCACTTTTTTCATATTACTTCGTTTTTCGTGTTTTTCTTATGTTTGTTCTTGTCCAGTGTAGGTTACTATATCTTTTATTATTTGTTTCTGCCCCTGTTATTTGTTTTTGTCCTTTAAAAAAATAAAATTCACCTCCATCTTTCCAATCCTGAAAGGAGCCAAATGGCTCTAAACACGGGGACGCAGGTGGTGCGGTGTAGTGCACATTTTATCTGGTGTATCCTTTTGTTTTTCTCAATTTGCTAGAAAAGAGGCTTCTGTAGAGAATTCCAATTGAATTTCGGCTCATGTTCTATTGCGAAAATGACTTGTTTCAGTGTGAAGGATCTACCCTTTCAATTTGGCCACTTTTTTTTAAACACAATACACCATGTATAAATATATATAGTTTCACATATGTCTATAAAGTTATATAATTTTATCTTTTTAATTATGGCACATGGTCATCAATACATAAATATTTTTAAGGAAACAACAATTTTCAACATGCTGTTCATTCCTGGAGCAACATTTATTGTTCAAAATTGAAATAGTTTCCTCTGTAAACAAAAAGGCCCAACAGTTTTGCATAGTTTGGATATAATAAGCGGTTCTTCCAAAAGCATCCACTCAAATACAAACATTATAACAATAGGTCAGGTGCTTAAATTCCATTTAATTATCATATAAACTAGAAATTCAGTTCACAAGAAGCCTAGGAAATATTTCCAAACAACAACAACGCATTAAATATACAAAATGGCAATTGCTCTTTCCAAGCAGCTGTACACTCCTTTATACATCTTTGTTTACAATACCTTACTTTCAGATACTTAATGTTATTTCAAAAGTGCATAGTAAGTAAACGCTTGGTACTTAAAAACCTTGTAAATTCATACGAAACAATAAGCAATTCAAATTCTCCCTTATAGACATGAATGTTATTTAACGAATGGTTTCTAATCAAGAAATAATAATTGTGAGTTACGCAGTAAATAGGATTCAGAACAATGGAATCGTTAATTATACAGACTTTTCTTGAACTTTCTTTGATTTAAGGGGAATCCATAAATTTCCAGTGAAGAATTTCTCCGCAGAATATACAGGTATGCTTTGTTCATTTAATTGTTTCTGTAATGTATGCGTCTTATACAAAAGCATTTTATTTCAAATATTGTTTTGAGTTCATTTACGTAAAAATCATAATTTCTGCGCATACTTCATGCTGAAGTATTGATTAAACCTGTTTCTTATGTTTATCCTTTTAGCAATTGTTAAATAGTTAGTTTAAGCTTGTTTTCTAATAAACCTTCAGGAGTAAGTTTCTAAAGACTTTCTAGCATACTAACGAAATAATGGCGCATTTTGTTCGTAGTATAATGAGTTCGAGTTTTTTAGACGCAAAAACAACTTTTGACTATGCTGCGCTACACTCATTGTACTAAAGCATTTCTATTCAATCTATAAATACTTTTTTACGTTTTTATATATCGAAATATAAAATTGTACGTGAAATCTAAGTGCCTAAGAATATAAAATCCTTAGTATAGTGATGGAAATCGAGAATGAAATTTGTTCCTGATCTCGTTCAGCGATTCTAATTTGATACAGAATTGCAGTGTTGGTTAAATGATGGAACACCAAACTTCGTTTACTTGAGTTGTTGCGTTGTCGAATTATGTTCCCATGCAGGTGAATTTACAAACAGACAGACGAGAACTTTTGGCGGATTCGATCCGCACTTTGACACAGATCTACAATACTGATATTATTATTGATACAGAATTACAATGTTGGTGACAAGATAATATACTGAACTTTATTCACTTGAGTTGTTGCGTTTTCGAATTCTGTACCCATGCACGTGAATTTACTGACAGACGAGAACTTTTGGCGGATTTGATTAAAAATTTGACACTGATCTACAATACTGATTGATTAAAAATTTGACACTGATCTACAATACTGATTGA
>BGPR01000582.1:455164-474203 GCA_013235015.1 Araneus ventricosus
TTCAATATCTGCACAAAGTGCAACATGATTGAGGCCACTCCGCAACATCTGCTTGACTGTGTTGCCTTGGTGTATGATGACCTGCTTAAGCGACCGGATTTCGTGTTGGAGGTGATGAAGGCGAACGATCTCATGGATCTGATCTGATTCGGATCAGAAGGATTAGTAAGAAGAAGATAATCCTAACCTTAACAGAGTTACCCCCGTCCTGCTTTGGCACTCGGAGTTTCTAAATGACAACCGCTGCAATATTAAAAAGACACTGCCTCCCAACAACCACTCACAGCCCAGATATCAACGTATTCAGACGTCTACCAGACTCCAGCATAACACACGTTTCGTCAGGTCTCTGGAACGGTCGTACAGGGGAAAGTCGCAAGGACAAAGAAATGGCCACAATGGATGTATTTTTGATTTATAATCTTACCCCTGACGTAAAATTTTGTCCATTTTAGAACTTCAATGGCGAGTGGGCTTTGAAAAAGTTCGTCATTCAAGTTCTCATTCATTCCTTCCATTTTGAATATTTTTCTTTTACACTCTAAATTCTATTTTATGTTTTTTTAATATTAATCGTTTTAATTTTTTGTTGATGCAATCACTTGGTGCTGTTGCGTTGAGCATGCAAGAAGGTGTATTGTTATCGTTATTGTTTGAAAATCTTCTGTTTCTTATTTACACTTTTCCTTTTTTCACTTTTGTTTTATATTTATATTATTTATTTTATACAATAGTGTATAACTGGTTTTCGAAACTGGATTCGGGGCCGCAGGGTTCCAGGTTCGAAACCCGATTCTGCTGACTTTGCGGCGTGTATTGGGCCTGTTGCATGTTAAATCATGCATAGGTGGCCAAACGTCCTTCCACTGGTGAGGTGCTGAGGTTTGGAGAGGAGATGCCAGCTCAGGTGTCGTCCTCGTCATCTGACCAAGGTTCAAAATTTCGAAATTTATCCTAACACAGCTCTCGTGTTGCTTCAAAACAGAACGTTAATATAACTAAACTAAACTGGTATTCGGAAAATAAAAATGAAACGCCTGGTTTAACGGAAGTTTTCGAATAAAGGACTGACATGGTCAGACGTTCCATTTTATCTTCCTAGAGAAAATGCTACTGTGAAATTTGTCTATATATTATATGTAAAGTAATTTTAAGATTTTATATCTGATAGCAATTATATTGCAAGCTATTACTTAAAAATTCTCTGAAATGATTTAAAACAAAGGAGAAAGTGAGAACTTCATCATATTTTATAAACAACCCCTTTCATAGCATACTTCTTCTTTTTTTTCGTCCTAATTTGCAATTATTTTATTAAATTGCTAAAAACTAGTTTAAAAGTCCGCAGCTTATAATTAAATGTCCTTAAGCCATTTAAATGTTTTCTCATCGAATGTTACTTTAAATATTAACGAAAAAAATCATTCTTTTGCAAAACAGTTCAAATGAAATGTAATAAATTACATTTTACATTGGATTTTTTTTTCTTCCTGGAATGCGAGTTGTTTTAATCGAAGAATAATTTTTTTTGAAGAATCTCTTTCATTCTGTATTCGTTGAAAATACCTCTGACATATTGATTGGGCAGAAATGACAAAGAAGAAAAATATAAAAATCTCATAAAAATGGAATTGATGTCATTTTTTTCCATTTTTTTATCGTCTGCAATCTGGAATATTAAAAATGACCGCAGTAAAATCAACTTTTGATATCGCTCTTCATTTTAATAATAAAAAAAAATCATAATGAAGAAAGAGAATTGTCATAAAGTTGATGATAATAAGAATTATCCAGATTTTTTTTACACCTTAGATTAGCATTTTAATTATTTATTTCTCAAGGGCTATCAGTATAAGCTTCATTTATCATGAAAGAATAATCTGTCTACAAACAATCTTATCAGACGTAATCTCGTTATAAGCTAAATAGAAAAATTGATGTTATGCACGTATTTTTAACTAAATAATAAAAGAAATATTCGAAAAACTATCACTCTTTTAATTAAAAATAAAAAAAATCAGAACCTAACTAACAAATTAAGTATTTTTGAAATTATTCCAACTTAATTTAATTAAATCTATTTTCAATATTTTCACGTTTTCATAACATGTTTTTCTCGAAAAGAAGTTTTTAGAAGTCGTTTGCCTCTTTTGAACAATGATCTTCCAAGTTTTTTAAGTCCTTGAGAAGAAGATATGATTGTTTTATTTAAAAAACATAAAAAAAACCTTGATTTCCAAGAAATGTATTTATGCGCTAATTTGAACAACAAGAAATGTAAAATATTACATGAGACTATTGGTAGATTGTTTTCGGTTTTTTACATATTTTCTAATTGACAATGTCTGTTTTTCTTTCTTCGAAATTAATCTGAATGGTTTGGTCAATATATCGAATGACGTTAACCCTCTGAGCGGCGCAAACGTCTTTTTACGTTTTCTGCGTTCAGTTCAAAAGCGGATAGCTCCTATTTATATGTACATTTTCTTAAACAATCATGGATAAAGTGTTCTTACGATTTCAGAGATATAATTAAATGCAAAAAAGATCGATTCATTTACTTTAAAGCCAAGTTTTCTAACCTGATAGCTAAAAGTGCAAAATAATTGGGCGCTCAGGAGGAAAGTTTTGATTTCTTCATTAAAGATGGGTAGATAATGCACTACTAGTACCGAAATTTATTTTGTAAGATTTATCCAATGGATTGGAAATCATTTTTTTGGAATAATTTCCGATTTTCTCGCATGTATTCACAACTTTCTTCTAAATGAGAATTATTTCGCAGAATAAAATTTTCCCTAGATTTAGATAAAATGTCATTTACTTTTTGAGCTAACAAGTTCTGATATTTCTTGAATTTACCCGCATTTCTGCCAATGCCACGACAAGTTCTATGTCTTAGAACAGCAATGACAATTAAGTAGAGGAATCTTGATAGTTGTCAGCTTTTCCTTGCAACGATACTCTACTCTATTCTCTTCTTGTTGAAATAGTTATGTTAGTCAATAGGTCAATCTTTATTAGTTTCAGCATCATTTGGAAGAATTTCTGAAAACTGATAACGGGTCGATGTGTTTAATTATGCCAGCTATGAATAGCTGTCACGCTTTTTCATCGGTGAGGGCATACTTGTTGATGGTTTTTTTTTCTTCAGGAGCTTCTCGATCTTTCTTTTACAGAACGCATCTTCTGCACTCATTTTCTCTAGCTAATTTTAGCCATTTTCCAATTACTTTTCTCTATATATACTCATTTCCCAAAGCAAATTTCTGCAATTCTAATTCTAATTATTATTTCCTGTTTCCTTCTCGGTAATGCAGTTGTTTTCTTATTACTCCAATTTCTTCTTTATTCTAACCTTATATTCTTATTCATTCTTTTACATGTGATTCCAAGAAATTTTTCATTTGCTATGGACCTTCTGAACATAGTTAAATAATAAATTAAAAAAGTCATATATAAGTTCACTGAGTTTTATCCTTTTGGAACACTTTAAGCCATTAAAAGTATGAAATATCTATAATCCTCTCTGCCGACATTTCTCAAATTCTCAGTTACTGATTCTTAAAAGTTTTAATTCTATCAAAATAAATAACTGCCTACTTCCTCACAGTTACGTGCTATATTTTTCAAAAATAACCCAATAATTAACAATACCATAAATTGCCATCTCTGAATATACATAGTTATCCCCGACCTGGCCGAAGCCGTGGGGTCCAAACGACAGGCCGTGCGAAGCAGCCCCACCGAAACAATTCAACTTTCTAGCTACAAGGGGACGAATAAAATTAAAATTCAAAGTGAAAACCGGTTACGGCCGGTTTAGGAGTCAGAGTGTTAAAAGAATGAGCCAGAGGTGCAGTGGAAGAATTAGAGACGAGGGATTAAGAAACGCTCATTTATTCACAGACACAGGACAAAAACATCAATAAGAGTAACAAGTGCGAATTAGCGTCATATCCATAGTCTATCGCGGAATTCCGTGATCTGAGAGGGTTAGACATAGACACGCAGCCTATTTTGCTACACAGACTTGAGAGAATCACGGAGACATGCGACGTGAGCACTGGCTGCATCAGGGTACTGAAACTTACCAGATCAGTAGGGTTGCCATAATTGCCAACGAGAAGTTTAAATGCTAAATGAATAAAACATGAAAAAAGTGGGTAGGTAATGATTTATTTCACTCTGATAAAAAGTCGATAAAGTGTAAGTGATACAATAAAATGAACACGTAGAAATAAAAAATAGATGCTAGGATAGTCCTTTCTAGACCTGTCATATTTAAAAGTTGATTTTATTTTCTTAATTATATCATTTTCTTCTTTCACGTAATTGTAAAATTGAGCGCACTTCATTTTAAAATTATAATGACAAATGAATTCAGGTAGAAAACGGGACAAATAGTAATACGGGACTGAGTAATGAAATACGGTGACAGTCTCATATATACGGGGCGTAAGGCATTCCTATTGATCGACAGCCCTTTCCCTCTTTGTATTAAAAATCCAATCATCAATTATCTAATTTAACAAGTAATTTTCTAGGAAAATTTCTGAAAAGCCATAGCAGCATTGAGAAATAACTAATAGCACAAAATCAAAGCGAAAATCGTTCTTGTCTTTTTTAAAAAAATGAACCTTCGTATAATGAGCTGAACAGCACCACAGAACGAAAAATAAAAATTTAATACCTATATCAAGGCCAAGGTTTAGCTTCACTTTTTCCTCTCTTCAGTGCCCTCAGGATTGATTTATAATGTACAGCTAGGGATGGTGGTTATTGAAAGAAGAAAAAAAAAAACGGTTTCCGGTTCAACCGGTTTTTTTACCTCCGGTTTAACCTGGCGTTAAAACCGCTCAAAATAACCGGTTTTTCGGGGTTTTTTAAAGCAACGCTTGTGGATATAATTTTATTATTAATAATAATATACAATAAATAAGTATTAAGACAATAATTAATTAATGTAATAAGTGATGATTATAAATAAGTAATTAATACAATATGTAATAATAATAAATGAGTAATTATTGCAATAAGTAAGTATTGTAAACAACTTTTTATATTAACACTGTTTTCACAAGAAATTAATTCATTGGCCAATATTTATCATCTCATCTGCTCATAAAGACTCTTTAAGAAATGTTTAGATCCGTGAGTCGACACCTCTCATCGGAAACAACATCATTCAGCATAGATACTCATCTTTCGGACGCCACGGAACTTCCGACTAAAGATAAATATTTTTTGCCTACAGAAAACAGACGCCGTTTGCAGACAAAATTTTTTATCGGTATTGTTCTTGCAGGAAATCAATCTATTGGCCAATATTTATCTGTTCATAAAGACTCATGTAATAATCCGTCAACCAACAGACGCCTGGAGGGAGCGGTTGTCGTTGATTGGCCTAAGATGATGAAATTCAAAGCTTCATTACTTGGTAAATTTTAATCTAATCGAACCTAAAATCGAGTCTATCTTCCTGCCCGGTTTTTTTCCCGGTTTTCGGATTTAAAAAAATAACCGGTTTAAACCGGGGCAAAAAATTAACCGAAAAAAAAAAGGTTTTCGGATTAAACCAGAAGGTTTTTCCAATCCCTACCTACAGCTTTCTGAATCTCGCATCAAGTCACGCGAAAAAAATTTTAGGTTTCATTATTTTTTTATTATTTTATGAAATTCGAAATACCATACCATAGAGAACATGATTCATATGAAGTATAGAAAGTTAGTGAAATACGTTGCAATCTAAAAAAGAATTGCAATCCATTGTTACCATGATTAATTTTTATGACCACTTGTATCTCGAATTAGTTAAATTGCAATCCTCTCTCAATAAGGCAATCATTGGTTGGAAGAAGTCGGACGAGTCTTAGTTTTAAAATTAATTAATAAGTTTTAGGTTTAATGCTAAACAGCTGTTAAGTACTTAATAAAGAGAGCACTTCTTCCTCACTTGCTACATGCTTGCGATGTTAGAATCTTCTTCTAATTAACAATCAAATCAAGGTTAATTACTAATTAAAGATAATTGAAATTACCATTACTCCTGAACGATGAGCGTGGTTTTGTGCAAAAAAATCAATTGCTGAATCTTTAAATCGGATTCCATTTGTCTAAACAATTTTAGCTGCACAGTTACTTGGACGCTAAATGAATTAGCGAATAACAGATAATTTACAATAGGATAAAGGACTTAGGAAGCTAATTTGGAACTTGAATACTTTATTTAACTAAGCTTTTGTCACTAAGTGTACATCTGATTAGAAAATCAAAGAAAGAGATTACACAGTTTTTAAATCTGTTCTTTTCGTTTTAGAGGTTTAATTCTGCTAGCTCAGGCGGAAACAATTCAATGTTTTATTTTCATTTAAATGCCTGCTATTTTGTATGTGAGTGCAAGGGTATGTTACTATTTATTATTAAACTAGAAAATCGCCCATCATGGTTTGACGGGTGCAAATTGTCTCTTCATTCGAGAGATTTCCGTTCAAATTTGACGTGTTTAAATACATATATGTGCGAGAGAAATGTTTAACATTGATTGAAAACAAATAAAATAAACATATGTTTTATGACAGGAAATATTTTTTTATTTACATATTATTTAAATATTTCTTTATTCAAAAAATTTCTTGGTAAACAAGAATCCGTGTGAAGTATTTTTCGTTGTTTAATAATTTTCCTTGTGCTTCAGAGGTCTTTGTGTAAATTTTAACGTGATTGGGAATCCTAGACCTTGAAAGTGCAACAGAGAGCTGTCCATGTGAAAAGACAGGCTCATCGAGGTAAATTCCAACATGATCGAAAGTTTGCCCCTGCGATTTGTTGATAGCCATCGTGTAAGTTGGAATTAACGGGCTCTGGCGGCGGTTGAGAACGAATGGTAGATTCACGTCACTGGTGGTTAATTTAATTCTTGGCAAGAAAACAACATCGCCACGATTGCATTCAGATACAATTTGGCGTCCAAACTATATCACGCGCATGATATACCACTGACGTAATTTACTACTTTCTATTAAAAAACGGAAATTAATTTCAAATATAGGATTAATATAATTTAAAATTTCTCGGGAACTATTGATCATAGAGGATAAATTTTATATCAAGGATAGAAAATTTTATTTCACTATTTTAGAGCTATCAAATTTGAAATTAGAACGACAATTACTCTTTTAAATTTAAAATGACTGAAATTTAGGTTCTCTAACAATGAAATAATGCTGTTTAACGTCTCGCAGTGCTATGGCGCTAGTTTTATTGTTGGTGACGTCAGAGAGTTACCGGAGGATCTGGGCCATTATATTAGTGATGAATATTAATGCATTATTATTAAGGGCAAACTAAACACCAAATGATGATTTAATAACACATTACCTTTTGTTTTAAAAACCTAAGACTTACCGTAAAGGAATGTTTTGAAAACATATATCAATAAACAGACGAACAACACCTGATGAAAAATTGGCAATTGTAGCCCCCTCTTTTATAATGATTTATTTCTTGATCTAAACATTTTGTCTCTGATTATATTGCTCGAATTTTTATTTACCCAGTATTCATTAAACAAAGTCTATAGAAATGTAGTGGATGAATTATTGCTCACGCAGCATTTAACATTTGTTTGTGAATATCTTTTCTTTTTATTTATAACATTTATTTATTATCATATTTACTTTTGTTCATCATATTATATTTTTTCTTGGCAACAGTAGAAAAAAGTAGTTCTATGAATTTTGTTGATTTTTCCGTTGAGATAGATTTGTCTCGACAAGAAAGGAATAAAACGTTTAAATGGAGCATTCGCATTTTCATTATTTGATACGTCAAACAAGTTAACGTTGCTTCTCTCATGTTTAAGTAAGTAGAAGCCAACGTATTGGAAGTACAGATTGTTATCTTCTTGAATTGCAGTACGCAAACCCGAAAGTACTGTCGGTAGCGTGTCTCTCCAAGACGGATTGTTGTGAGCTTCCAATGCTGTTTTTAATGTTCTATGAAGGCGTTCAACTTTGCCGTTACATGCAGGGTGGTAGGCTGTCGTATGTTGCAGCTTAATACCACTGACTGAAGATAATCACTTTATCCACAACAAGTCGTATTAAATGATATCTAACATTTTTAATAGCACTTTAAAGTTATTATCATTTTAATACTGGCATTCCAAATATAAGATTTAGCACTTAGAAGGTAATAATTATATAACATACCATAAATCACTTTACTTGATAGTTTTATCAAGATGTTTTTGTTGCCTTTAACAAGTTTAAGAGATAATATAAACACTTGATGTCTAAAATATAAGTTTAGATTTTCAGGTAATATACTGTTATTATCTACGGGATGTTGTCATGAACTCAGTTTAACTTCCCCAGAACTGTTGTTCAAAGTTCGGTCGTTAGTCGGCATGTTTGGGTCCAATGCGCCTGTTAGGCACAGGCAAACAAATATCATGATTTATGGAGTAAACACACATTAATTTAAATTTTAGCATTCTAAAATTTACCACTGACCTTCGTGGGAAGGCTTATTATCATCAGGACACAAGAACTAATTGCTTCTGAATCCCTTCAGTCAGAATTAAGAAATGATGAAGTGAGATTTTTTTCCCTTTGATTTACTGTGTACTACTGCTAAGGGTATCTAAAAAATTTCAATCCTGTGGGTGAAAAATTAAAAAACGTATGAAACAGAATAATAACAAAAGTGTCCATCGTGTCACTAGAAAGACTTTCTGCATTGAGGAATATTTTTTTTAGTCTATTGTTTGACAATAATCATATTATTATGCTTATATTAAAATTCCATATTCAAACTTAGATGTTGATATTGATTATTGAACTTCGTAATCAATGAAAGAATTAAGCAGGAGAGAGGAGTTAGTAGATTTGATTTTTAAGGATCTCCATCATCTGATCAAGGATCTGGACTAAAGAGATTACTGTTGGCAAGTATCCTAAAATATAATAAAATTTTTAATTCAATTTTTTAAATAAATATACGAAGATAAGATATATTTTCCGACTTCGCAGATTCAACTTGTATATCCAACGTGCTTTTTCACTTTCTCGTATACGAAGTATACAAAGAGAAAGTATTGTAATCGTCAAAAAATTCGAACTCGAGAATTTGACGAATCTCCACGTTTTAGAGCTCCCTGAGTCTGAAAAACACAATTTTGGAATTATGTCTGTGTGTCTATCTGTCTGTCTGTGAACACGATAACTCGAAAACTATTAGAGCTACGGGGATGAAATTTGGTATGTGATTTTGACACATAATTTGTAGGTTTCTATCAGATTTTGGAGAAAATCCCTCTACGGGAAGTCTGTCTGTCTGTATGACCGCGGTCATGCGAACAATATAACTCAAAAACTTGAATAGCTAGATGGATAAAATTTGGTGCACAGTTTTATCGTCATGAATGTAGGTCCGTATAAAATTTTGGGCCAAATCCGTCAACGTTTTGACTGTCTGTCGGTCTGTATAATCGCATACTTGTTAAGCATTCGTTTCAAAACCGGTCTCCATGCGCATGCGTACTTAACAATCTCTGGTACCAAGCGGGAGGATTACGTCACTTTGTCCTTGAGACGGAGTTTGTGATAGATATGTTTTATCTCCTGTTTTGTTTTCGCTCGCTCGTACAATAGCGGAGCTTGCTGGAGTGTGATGGAAAATAAATATTGCTAAGTTTTAATACATAGGCATCTGTTTTAAGATGATTCTTCACTTAAATATTTTACAATCACTATAATCTGCAATGAAAAACCTTCTGATATTCGTTGCATTCTGCATTACAGTAGGTTCGATTTTTTTTATCCACGCAAGGGGAGGGGAAATGACAAATTTTTGAGCAGTATACGAGAAAGTTTAGGGGAGGCCACTCCCACTGGTTTCAAAAGGTGGGAGGAGAATTAAAAAGAGTCATGATAGTACTTTCATTGATTGTATTCATGATAACGAGAATGGGATTTTCGCTCTAATTAGTCAAATGCACGCAGATTTATGCATTAATTGACAAAGGTTAGTTAGATTCAAACTTAGTATCAAGAACACGCATTTAAGGAAATTCCATATGCAACGGTTTTTAATAGCTAAAATAGAAACAATATTTAAAACAAGACTAGATATTAAAATCATCGGAAATCTCTTGTTTAAAATTTTATTGTTTTGCACTCTGGAAATATTATAGACTAATAAATGTTTACTTGAAAGTGTAATATAGGGAGGTTCGGTAATAGTAATTTCACACAATTAATAAAGATAACCCATATTATGGCAATTCGAATAGAATTTAAATTACATAAAACTGTTTATTCCTATCTTCTCAATGTAAGATATTTAATGTTATCTTCCATAATAAGCTTCTCATTCTAATCATACTTCAGTTCTTTTGTTTACAAACAGCAATTTTAGACGAATAACAATTACTGGCATAATGATCATCAAAATAAATCTTTGATTTACTCTGATTTTTCGGAGATATTAATCAATATTTTAACAGAAATGCGAATCGCTGTGGTTTGAATATAATTTGAAAGAAATAAATTATTTTTGCTTCTGCAAATTAGATAACTTATCGAAAACACAATTGTAAGCATTGAACATGTATATATTTTTTTGAGAATGTTTTTTTTTGTATTGCATATCCGGGTTATTAGAGAAACTAGTTATCATCATTGAATCTATGATTTTAGGCAGTATTTTAGATTGCTGAAAACTAGGCACAATAATTCATTATAGTGAATTTTTCTAATGCACGAAGCATGTTTGTTAACTTTGTTGGTAAAAATGCTAAGCAAAAATGTTATATCAAAAAATGTATATATTTGAACTATATCATAAATACCAGAATACATATTTTATCACAGTGGCGAAACTAGGATTCGGGTCTGGGGGGGGGGGGGGGGAGGTCATAAAAAGTTTGCATCGTCGTGATATATGTCAAACCTCAAGGCTAAAGTAAACCAAAACTCTTTAACTTTACTGTCTTTTCTCACCTGATAATAAGAATCATGAAAAAACAATACAATACTTTCAATAATTTGATAAAAATTACAATGAAATGACTAGCCAAAAAATGTATTTTTCGTCAAAGCTACAAGCACAAGTGGAATGACTACAAAAGTAGGAAAATTTTCGAGCCTATCAAGCCAGTAAGTAATGTTGAAAGGTTTTTATTATTTTTTTAAAAGAGGGAAATTAAGAAAAAACAGTTGTAATGATGTTAAATAAAATCAAGAATTCTGGCTTAGCTCTGGGGGGGCTGTAGCCCGATAGCCCCTCCCCCTGAATTCGCCACTGGGGTTTCATGTACGAAAAAATTAATACTGCTTTTCCGCAACTTTTAAAGTAATTGATATATAGTTTGATATTTTACCACTAGATGTCAGCACGATTTACAACAATCGTTGGGTTATCGAATACCATAATTTGAAAAATGGTATTCTTTAATTACATATCAGTACATATTTTTCTAGGAAAAAGAATATAGAGGTCTTTCTAGGAGGGTGCCATTTTTTTTCTCTTGACCGAATCAGTTCGGTAAAAATTTTAGCCCGTCTTTTGATGGCAATTTTCATCTCTTCTTTGATTACGGATTGGAAAGAACTATGGAATGAATAGGGGATAATAGCCTTTGTTTCTGAAAATCCCCACAAAACCCCAATTAAATCAAATAAAATCAAATGATATTTTTCAACAGCAGATTTTTTTCTCTGTCACTAGATAACAGGCAGAGTTGCTGCATGTCCCTTTATGTTTACAATCAAGATTCTTTTTTGACTGAAATTTTCTGACATAAAGTAATTGTATGTCTTTCGAATTAGAGGATGTATGTCTTTGTTGCTAAAGATCCTAATAAAGGTATTTTCAATCAATCATATTCAGTATAAGGCAGATTTCGACAAATATTTCTTTTTATAATCAGAATTCGTTTTACATCCCTGCCGTCCAAAGCACCTTTTTCTTTTAGATAAAAAGAAATTAATAATGTGAATTTTGTGCCAAAATTGGACATCTTTGCAATTTGTACCCTTTTTTTTAAATTTAAAATCGTGAGTGCATTAATATTTGCATTTTAACATAATACGCGCAAATTTCCCGAAACTATTCTTTCTTTTTTATTATCAAATGAATTTAAAGAGAATATTTAAATCCATAAATTACAAATGCATTGTTATTAGTTTAACAATGCAGTGCTAAATATTTGTAACTGATAATGCAACTTTAAAATATTCAAATAATTGAAGTAAATTAAATTTTAATATTTTCGATATTTTTGCCCTATACTTTTCCACAGATATTAATTTATTAGAAGGAATTTAACTAATATTGTTTTATTTCCTTATTCTCAACATTTACCGCCTTTTTCTTACTGACTGTTCGATGATTTGAAGAAGGCAGAACATTCCGTCGTAGAGTACGAAACACCGACGTAATCAATCGATCACTATCTTCACCAATTTAAAATTTTTCATTCACAACTCCTTATCTATAGGAAAACAGGGGACTCATATTATGTTTTTGGCTACATCCGCAGGAAAAATTTCCATCTTAATAAATCTGAAGATAATTTAAAAAGTTAATGCTCAAGAATTTATTCTTTAATAAAAATGCAGTTTATAAATTCGGCAGATTTTTAGCATCGATGTCTTCGTATGCATGGATGCATACGAAGACAACCCATGAATTTTTGTAACATATTGTTGTATTATGTGCCTGGGTCTAGAAGCAGAGACCACACCGTAGTTAGAACAACAACAAGCTTTATTGAACACAGCTAAATGGGAAGAGAGCCAGCATGCTCTGTACAGACTTTATATATCATGTCGCGCATGAATACACTACACATATTTTCCGAATTGCATTAAAGAATAAATGTCTATGCCAGTCTGAGAGATATAATTTTATAACCACCTGTTTGAGTAAATGAGCCCATTCTTGCTGAAAAAAGTAGTTAATGATAAAATTAGCTGTGGGCAGTCGTGGAAAGACAGGCATTAAATTAAAAATGCGGAGTAAACTGACAGAATGGAAAATGATTCCTGATTTGCAATGTCTTTAATATGCGCCACCAGGAAATTGTGACTTGGTACCACCAAAAGTGTTCGGCCCATAATTCATTAACTCCGTACATAAAATTTGTTACAATAAGTTCTTTTTGTCGCTTGTAGTTTTTGCTGTTAATTTCCCTGTGTTCAGAATATTTCGAAATGTTACTAGTTGAACTTAAATTATCCATTTGTTTTATATTAAATACATTGAATAAATACTGCGAAGAAATGCTTTTATTTTGTAAGTATTGTAAATGAGTTTCAAGTCAGTGACATAGCGAGGTGTGGGCAAGGGGGGTATGGATCTCCGGCGCCAGCCTAAAGGGCCGCCGCGAAGGTAATATTTTTGGGTATTGTGTTTAGTGTTTCTCAAAGCAAAAATCTCAAATTATTCGGGGGGAGGGGCGAAAAATAAATATTATGCTCACGGCGTCACTTACCCTCGAGGCATCACTGGTTTAAGCGTACCTTTTGATTTCAACTACATCACTTTCAGAATTTTGCATAACTTTCAAGCTACGAAAGATAGTTGACAAAACAATTTAATGAAATACTCAGAAATTACCCTACTTCGTCAACAGATGGCAGCACGACTCGATCTTCGTTTCGTTTTAGCATTTCGTTCTGAAAATACACGCTTGAAATTAAAAGAAAACTACGTTTAGGTATGCGTACACAGATATTTAATAATAATTCATATATATCATAAGAAGATTATCTATTTTTTTCCTAAATATGCATTTTTTTATTTCAGAAAAATCATAATCAATCAAGCAATTGAATAAAATTTTGAAAAATATGAACTCCCAAGTTTTCGTGTCAAGTCTATATAAAAAATATAGATTTCTACATACAGGTTAGTGACAGAAATAATTGAACATCGTGGGATTCGCAAATTTTTTCGAATATCTCCCGAAAGACCTGGATTTTCTTTGAATTTCGACCATGTAAAGACGCTTGAACTCACGTTTTACAATGAAGATTCGGTCACGAGGGCATTTCGGGAACAGACTAGAAATAGTTGAAGAACAAAATAATTTAGGACTTTCCCCGTTTTTCAAAAAACTGATAATGATTTGCAACTTCATCAATTGTTTTATTTGATGTGCGCTATATCTACATGAATTTTTGGAAAAATAGCAAGAATATTCGGGAAGAATAAAACAATCCCTAATTTTCCAGATTGTTTTTTGCTTAAATCAAGGAGTTTTCAACCGAATTATATCAAACATACAGAATGCTCGACAATATGTTAGAAAAGCATTGTATAAAAATTTGAAGTATGTAAATATATTGAATATTAGAGGAAATATGAGAATTTTAGTAAATAATTTTTTACTGTGCATTTGAGAGACGTAGCGTAATTTATTTTTCATAACTTCAAAGTCAGATATATAGGACAACTTATATAAAAAAAATTCCAGTTAAATACCGTTAATTTTGATATTTAAGACTAGAAAAGTTATACTGGGACCCAAAGAAAAATATTAATTCTAGTCGACAGTAGGTTACTATTTTTAAAACATGACAAACGTTCTCAAGTCTATAGGTAAATCAAATTCAAATCACAATAATTTTAAATTACATATTTAAATGGATAACCAATTAAAAATTTCAGATGCTTCTGACTTAATTTTAATAATATTAAATGGGTGCATATTTGCATATTTTAACGATTGCGTTATGGTACTTCTGTATCATGAATAATAAAAAATAGTTATAGCTAGGGTTTATAACTTTCGAACTTTTGTCGAATGTTTGAAAACTCAGAGTCCCAGCTCGACATTTTTGGGATATTTTTTCAATACAAGCCACAGAATTTTTTTAAAAATATCACTGTTCCAGATAATTCCAGAGATTTCCTGTCAATTTAACCTTCCGATAGTCGCAATAATTTTCATCCTTAGAATATCACAGTGTATCTCGAGTTATTTAAATCTATTATATTACATATCCATCTGATTTTCATAAATTTTCCTTTATAAGTATAATAATTAATACTAATGAGAATGCAAATGAGTATTCTGTCAGAAAAACTCAAATTGTAATCCGTTAAAAACAGCTAATGGATGCATATTGTTGTGCAAGACTATCGGCCTTATTCACCATCCATGGCTAAACCATGATCAGCGGTTAAATTGGAATTTACACGAACAAGCGAATGCTGACCGAAATGATAGGGTTGGATGTATATCCTAACTGGTGAGTTGGCGAGAAACTCGTTCGGCTCGAAGGCTGAGTATAATTTCAAAAATCGCCAACAACCGAGAAATTGAGATACCATGCCAATATAGCAAACCGCTAGGGTATACATTTGGCGACGCATTTCGGTCAACTTTCGCATTATCATGGCAGAACCATAATTTAACCATGGATGATGAATAAGGCAGTTAGACCTCCATGAGTTCGAAAAACACAATTTTGGAATTATGTCTGTCTGTGAACACGATAACTCGAAAACTATTAGAGCTACAGGGATTAAATTTGGTATGTGATCTTGACACTTAATGTCTAGGTTTCTTTCAAATTTTGGACGAAATCCGTCTACGGGAAATCTGTCTGTCTGTCTGTCAGCGTTCATGTGAACACTATAACTCAAAAATTTGAATAGCTAGATAGATAAAATTTGATACACAGTTTTATCATCAGGAATGTAGGTCCATATCAAATTTTGGGCCAAATCTGTCAAAGGGTTGACTGTCTGTCTGTCAATATAATCGCATACTTTTGAACGCAATATCTTCTTTAAAAAATTACTTTGATAAATGAAATTTGGTATGTGGTCTTTTTACCTTAATGGTAGATTAGTGTCCAATTTTTGTGTCATTCGGATAGAAAAAAGACGTTCAAATTGCGAATTTCGTTTTCTTTATCTTACACCCAACCCTATTGGTAATAACGCATGCTTCTAATTCCACTTCCGCGTTGGACGACCTTCGGAAATCATGGGTTTGATGTTTCGCTTATTTTTTCTCTCCACTGCGTTAGAGTTTCTTGTTCGTTTCACTGCTTTTAAGCTTATATTTTTCTCTGTATGTGTTAGTAGTATACGAGAAAGTTTAGGGGAGACCACTCCCGCTGGTTTCTACCCCTTTTTTCGTCCCTTACCCTTTGATTAGTCTTTTTATCCTCCAATATAAGCAAATTAATAGCGTTTGCAGTATTTATCACTGATTCTACATTTTATTTCATTTTTTGTTTGTTCAACGCAAGAAGAAGGGAAAACACCATTGAAATAATTTCGCAAAGCAGTCCTTCAGCTTGCTTCATCTAACTGAGTTTTATGAAGTTAGATTTAAATGAAGATAGACACAATCTCAAGTCCGGAGCTACGTCAATTTTACTGCGATACTTATTCTTAATATACGCATATGCAGGGTCATTTTATCCATTGGGTTAATTGAGCTGGGCGGTCAGGGGCGCCATTAATAGAGGGGCGCAATTAACACAGGGACGTCATTAACACAGGTGCGCCATTAACACAGGGGAGCCATTCACACAGGGACGCCATTAACACAGGGGCGCCATTGATCCAAAGGCACCTAAAAATTTACAATACTGAATTTAATTTAATTTTTAACCAAAAAATTATTTAAATATTTAAATAAAATTTTTAATATGTTAAACGTAAAGATATGATTAGGTGTTATAACTATTGTATGTTTTCGGATTCCGAAACCCTTCTCGCTTTTGCGCATGCGGCAGTCGGATTTATTTCCACCAAAATAGGGGAAAATTGCAGAATGGAGGAGGAGATGCTTACATTTTACTTAGCGTGATCTAACAAGAAACTCCGGAAATGCGCTCATCTTACTCATTGCCTGACACCCCTTTCCGGTGTAAAATCGTCCAAAAGTGCTTGTCTCGGGATGTTGAGACGAACTATAGACAGTCATCGATTTTTTAATGTTACATAAACATCATATATCATTTCAAAAAATATTCATACAGAGACAATCAGTGAGGAAAAAAACCTAAATTATGCGTGCCATAGAAGTTACCTACAATACGGAAGCTCCCTTGTAAAATCCCGTTTGAAAAGAAAGAATTGTAAAACGTTAATCAAAAAACAAGTTACTTACTTTTAACTTTCTCGTATACGAAGTATGCAAAGAAAAAGTATTGTAATCGTCAAAAAATTCAAACTCGAGATTTTGACGAATCTCCACGTTTTAGACCTCTCTGAGTCCGAAAAACACAATTTTGGAATTATGTCTGTCTATCTGTAAACACGATAACTCGAAAACTATTAGAACTACGGGGATGAAATGTGGTATGTGATTTTGACACATAATTTGTAGGTTTCTGTCAAATTTTGGAGAAAATCCCTCTACGGGAAGTCTGTCTGTCTGTATGACCGCGGTCATGCGAACAATATAACTCAAAAACTTGAATAGCTAGATGGATAAAATTTGGTGCAAAGTTTTATCGTCATGAATGTAGGTCCGTATAAAATTTTGGGCCAAATCCATCCGTCAACGGGTTGACTGTCTGTCGGTCTGTATAATCGAATACTATTTAAGCATTCGTTTCAAAACTGATCTCCATGCGCATGCGTCCTTAGCAATCTCTGGTACCAAGCGGGAGGATTACGTCACTTTGTCCTTGAGACGGAGTTTGTGATAGAGACGCTTTATCTCCTGTTTTGTTTTCTCTCGCTCGTATAATAGCGGAGCTTGCTGGAGTGTGATGTAAAATAAATATTGCTAAGTTTTAATACATAGGCATCTGTTTTAATATGATTCTTCACTTAAATATTTTACAATCACTATAATCTGCAATGAAAAACCTTCTGATATTCGTTGCACTCTGGATTACAGTAGGTTCGATTTTTTTAATCCACGCAAGGGGAGGGGAAATGACAAATTTTTGAGCAGTATACGAGAAAGTTTAGGGGAGACCACTCCCACTGTTTTTTTGCTTTTTCTTTCTTTCTTTTGTCTCTCAATCAGGAGGGTACAGTAGACTCCGCTTAATGCGATCACTTCGGGACTTAAGAATTTTGATAACATTAACCGATTGATAAGAATAACCGAATTGGGTAAAATCAACTATATTTTTATCACATCGAGGGAAAAGAAACAAAATGGAAAAGAAAAACACTTACCTCAGGGCTATATGTAATTTATTTCAAAAACCAGCGGGAGTGGTCTCCCCTAAACTTTCTCGTATACTTCCCCAAAAAGTTGGTTTCCCCTTCCCCCGCGTGGATAATAAAATTCGAACCTACTCTAACCCAGAATCCAATGACTATCAGAAGGTTTTTCATTGTAGTTTATAGTGATTGTAAAATATTTAGGCAAAGAATCAAATTCAAAGAGATGCGTACCGATTTCCATTCTTACCGGCTCAAGGGCAAAATGACGTAATCCTTCCGCATAGTGATTCATACCAGTATGCATGCGCATGGAGAGAGAGAATTCGTTTCAAAAGTAAACAAGTATGCGATTATACAGACCGACAGACAGTCAACCCGTTGACGGATTTGGCCCAAAATTTTATACGGACCTACATTCATGATGATAAAACTGTGAACCAAATTTTATCCATCTAGGTATTCAAATTTTTGAGTTATACTGTTCACATGACCACGGGCAGACAGCCAGACAGACTTCTCGTTGACGGAATTTGATAGAAACTTACAAATTATCTTTAAAGACCACATTCGAAATTTCATCCCCGTAGCTCTACTAGTTTTCGAGTTATCGTGTTCACAGACACACTGACAGACATAACTCCAAAACTGTGTTTTTCGGACTCAGGGAGGTCTAAAACGTGGAGATTCGTTAAAATCTCGAGTTCGAATTTTTTGACGATTACAATACTTTCTCTTTGTATACTTTGTATAAGAGAAAGTAATAACTGTTCGCGCCAACTACTAGTTTGGCTGCTTTCATAACTTATGGCAACCCTTTGACGCCGCCATCCGCTATATTGCATCTCTGTCGGAGTCAGTAGAAGTTGTTTGGTTTTTCATG